>JAUMGZ010044942.1:0-19083 GCA_032359645.1 Pododesmus macrochisma | reverse complement strand
ACAGAGTTTTGGCTTCTTCCTCTTATAAATATCATATTTATCGGAGGCATGATTCAGGTTGCATTTTTGTATTGATACCACAGTTTGAACAAAGATGACTGGAAATTCTTCCATTTCAAATATATAATAATTTCGATCTTGTGTTTTGGACGTCCGTTTTTAATATTTGAACTACGGAGACATTAACAATATTAGATTTTTTTGAAATACATTTCGTAGACCAGCTGTTCAAACTAGATGAACACAATATTATAAAGATAACATTTGACATAACAATAAAATGTTACATAGGCCATTTCGGAGTTTATAATGAATTGTCAATCACAGAAAGGACATTTCCAAATCAATTCTTATAATAATATTTTCATCTGATTTCGTGGCGTTAGTTTGTATTCAAGTGCACTATTGACATTTAAAAGTATAAAATCACAGGGACTGATAAACCAATATCTACAATAGGCAAGTATGGAAACCTATAACATGCCGTTATAAACCTTAGGTTGAAGTGCCAACAAATAAGAAATTCACTCAAAATCAAGTTTGTTGAAGCACACAGGACATTTAAAAACAAACAATTGCTGCATGATAAACAGTCCGATGTGAAAAAGAAAGAAACACAAATTATTAAGTTCTTTCTATAGTAACTTAAACAATAGAAATACCTTAGACTGGCAGTTGGATAACATATTTCCTGACAGTAGATCTGTAGTTTCTGGTGTGTTTGGGAGTACACTGCAAACATAATCACATTTCTGTAAAACTTCTGGAACCTGCTCAATGGTTCTGAAAGAACAAAAATACAAAATTACAAAATTGAAACAGGTCACCAATACATATCTATAAGAGGAAAGAAGTAGTATTCTATGTGAGAGCTACCATCCACCACGTCATCAATGGAAACTAAAGGGGAAATGACAAGACCTCAAATGTGGCGTGGGGTGGATTAGAAATCCTGATGTTAATGAAGGACAAACAACACAACCCAACGATACCATATAAGGTTCCTCTCAATAAACTTGGTTTCGCATAAAAAAATAGTAAATCGAAAAATCAAAACGATATTCTAGGCCATAAAGCATGGACATTGGCAAACAATAAGAAAACGTTGGACGCTCACAGAAAAATGAACCAAATATACATTTATTAACTAAAAATGGAAACATCCCGGACTTCTATTAAAAAACTAGAAGCAAAACCAGGTGCTCACGATATGGAAAGCGTTTCCTGCTACACGTGTGTCACCCGCCGCGATGCCTCCGTGTCATTCCGGTGTATGGTAATCTTATCCACCATTTAAAAAGGAACAAGAGTCAAGAGTTACCATAAGAAAAATTCACATCTTTTGATGACCAAAGAGCAAAGGAGAAAAACCATTAACAGGAGAGGGATAGAAGTAGCAAAATTAACATTAAAGCAGAGTGGTAAAGATAGGGCGACGAGGAGTAAAGTGTCAGTATCCATTTTATCACCAGAAAGTTTTATTCATTTGAAGATACAAGTCTTACAGACCTATTTCCTTTTCCTTTGATGTACCATTACACACGAGATTGACATCGGACATGATCGGGTACCATTGAAAATTGACGTTGTCTCCTTATATATTATCAGGTATGTCGGACATGTTTTCTTATTTTTGGAATACCAGATCACACACTTATACTTTTACAGATACAGTCAAGCAATTTTTGTTAACTTTCATCCAGTTGTTAACAAAACCAGTTACCTGTGGTAGTCAAATGAGCAGTCATTTTCAGCAAGAGTTTTATGTGTTCTACTTATACCCCATACTTCCATTCCAACAGATTTACATAGACAACCGACTGAATAGGGGAAAAATGTTGAGTTAAATTATATTTATCCATATATAATTGTACCATTACATTTATCACACAACAAGAAGATGAGAAAGCATGACCTGAATTCTTGAATTTTTAATAAATAAAAACATCAACATCTTCAGTAAAAATAGCGTCGTGTCAGTATAAAATTCATAAGATAAGCACGCAATAGAGGATAGCAATTACCACCAGAACATGTGATAGAAAGTGTAAAGCTTTTAAACAACAAATGTTAATATTGGTTATGTGCAACATTCAAATAGTAATGAAAAAGCCAAAATGGCTGTATATACTTACTTTCAGAACCTATCTGACCTGCACCCAAGATTCCTAATCTTAATTCTGAGAGAACGCGAAATTGTTTGTAAGGTGCTCTGTAACAAAAACATATTTTGTGTGAGATTAAAGTGAATTTTAAGTGTTTATCAACGAGACTAAAAGATGCACAAGGTGAAATTAATACTTAAAAAATAAACGGGAAAATTACAGTTATTCTTAATCGATTCATCATAAACCCTCTACTACAGTTGTGCGGTTTTGTTGTTGTTCTTTGTCAGTTAGGGATTTAAAAATACAAATTTATAAAGGTGATTCTTTTATTACTAAAGTTGCAAATCGATTTTACTTATTCACTAATCCAAAATTCTTCTTTGAATTTCTGTCAAAGTAACAATTAAAACAATTGCGAATATGAGATGTTTCTAGACATCGTCCATTTGTCAAAGTTAATATATATGAATTGACACGCGGACACATTATTTTGAGTGATACAAATACAAAAATGCAACCTGAATCATGCCTCCGATAAATATGATATAGCGAAGACGACGCAAGGTTCACTCCTGTAGGATGTACTTGTTTTTTTTTAAGAAGTGATTGGCTCATTTCAATATCATATCCAAAGTACACTTTTATTGTAAAATAGTTTCTCAAGGTTTAGTTTTTCAGTATTTTCTAACATGATTTAACAATTTTATAAACCCATATCAAACAGCAGATCCGACAGTGCAACATATGGTTACCTCGGACTTAACGCCTTCCCATATACATCAGGAACATGCATGACATTTATAAGCAATGTATAATTCGAAACTCACGGATTCCATTTCTTCTTAGTTTGGTCTTGGTACATAGGGTAAAACTGTCTTTCTGCTGCGATAATATGCCCAAGAACATATTCCGCCATAAGTTTCCCAAATCCATGTCCCGTTCGCGTGAGCAAAAAATCTGGTGGCTTTAAAATGAAATTATAATTGATAAATAACTCCAGAAGATTTCTTAATTGGATGTACGATAAATTTGTCTTCTGCTCATCAACACATTGGAATTTTCTCTACATATTTAAATCAAAATCATATCGTAATAGTTTTACAGGTGAGGTAAAAAAGCAAATGACTAAACTGAAAGTTAGAAAATAAGTAAGAACACTCAGTCTAAACAGGACGTACAGCTCCCTGAAAAATGCAAATCCTCAGATGGTATACAAATGAACACAAACTTTAAGAAAAACTTTACAGGGCGGGAATGAATATAAATCAGAAAAAGACACAAAGGAGGAATAAAGCAATGTATCGCTACATCTGGGCCAGCTCCAACCAGCTAGAAATTGTACATCACATGTTAATTACATTCAAAAACTTTAAATACTTCAGATGTACCGAAACAGCTCGAAAGTTACTATGATTGCGATCATGATATGCTGATTAAGAAAAAGTGCCTCTTTATATATTCATGTTCAATGATTCTCCGCTTTTCAGTAAAAAAAAAAACATCCTGGAAAATATTTATTTTCTTGAAAGTTAGTCGTTGGTTGACGAGTCAATCGTTGTCATGTCAACAGGTAGACACACAGTTGTGAATAGTAGTTTCCAGCGATTTATCTATCGATTTTATTTATTAATTTACAAGTAATTTTCTAGTTATGAATCCGAGCTGGCCGCAAATGAACGAGATGTTGCCATTGAGCAAGCAACACGACAAAATCCTCAAAAAAAACTTACGGCTCCCCATGGCGGGCCAAATACATTTGTATAGCAAATTATATCTAAACTAACAGGTATTAAACATTGCATTTACAATATAGGTGGTAGGTCTTGCTTAGTATATGAATATACAAAAAAAGCAATGAAAGTCTTCCATTGTAATATATTAATTATTTAAAAGGCTTATACAATTGCATACCTTGTTTTTGTCTATTTTCTTCATTATTAAATCAACCCCTGTTGAACAGAAATAATGAGTATTTGTATGTTAATTAATGTAATGAGTGTTTGTATGTTAATTAGTTTAATGAGTGTTTTTGTATGTTAATTAGTTTATATAAATGCCACACTCAACAAGTTTATAAACATCAAAATATATATTCATCAGTGTCCAACAAAACCATCATAGTAAACACATATTTAATTCTAGACGTTTGTGCCTTTCAAAGGAGTATAAAACTTATTGTGTGTACATCATTATATATCCTGCTGGATGTATTTCAAGGTTAACATTGTTTTATATAAAAAATGTTTTGTTCCAGTTTCAATGTCAGACATCTGAGATAATAGTCAGCAAAAATATGAATCTATAACTCGGTACTGAGTACTGAGTTTCTCATAGACAATTGATTTGGGCGGTTGGTTGTTAAGATGATTTACAGCGCTATGAAGTGTATTTATTAATTTTTAGATGAATGTCCATACTTAAGACTTCTTGTCTCATGCGGAAAGTGGGAAAGTTGAGGCCTCATTAACTAGTTTAACCACACTGCCTGGTTTCGTGCTGGGTGACCGTCCTAAGTCGGTCCGCATTGATAACTAGTCAATTTATTTCGTCTTTTTCTGATGCTGAATTGTTTGATGGACTAATATTTGTTTATTTATGTCTCTCGTTCTGTTGATTTCAACTCATCCTGTTTTTAATGTATATACTTCTTTCATTATCATGGTTTTTATGGTATATTCTTCTCTGGTTTTTTTTTAAATCAATATTCAATAGTTTAAAAACGTAAGTTTTACTTACCAGCCCATGTGCTCTGTGCCCATTTTAGTTTGCAGCTATCATACATAACATCTGGTATACAAGATAAATCGGCAAACAATACTTCGGCATTTTGTATTATAATATCCCTGTCGTTTGATGATAAAGCACCTGCATGAAACAACAAAATACACTCTCGCATTGAAACGTGCTAATTTTTGTTAATGAAATCCATTCACGAAGATCATAGGAAAGGGTAGAATAGAAACGCGCAATAATACAAACACGCACGAAGAAAGAAAATAAAGTATAGTCCAGTGGTCGAACTAAAAACGGGATGTAACGATCTCCTCGTAACTTTCCTCCACTTCAGAATAGTAACGGTATGGTTAGTTTAGTTAATGTATGGCTTGTTACGATTACTATACACATCTTTGATGAAGGAGGAGTTCGGCACGTCCGGTTTTTGTTCTACCAATGTGTATAGATCAATAGCCTCATAAGCATAATTTTTTTTTATATCTGCATGTTAAAAAGAAATAATTGAAGAGTTTCGGAACACATATAATAAAGTCCTTTGAAGAAAACTTACCTAATAATTAGATTTGGAAATATAGATTCCCCTTTGTGAACGTAGACAGATATAAACAAATATCGTTCATAGAACCTCAGATATGTAATAATAGATCTGTGATGGAAGAAACAAATTTTTCCGCATGTAAATAAACTGAGTGAGCACCTTAGGATTAAAAATTAAAAGGGCGATAACTATCGTAGAATTTGTAATATTATAAGTCTAGGTGATGCATACATATTATATATATATATAACTCCATTTCGTACGTACCTTGGGTGTTTAATTCAATATTTTGGATATTAACTGTTGGCAGAAGTCTGCTGACAACTCTCGATAACCCTTCATAAATACTAGCTACGTAAACAGTTGGCTTCAAGAGAGCCATATTTCATTAGGCGGTGACACGGTAAATATGGATAGTTATATTTGTTCCATTGTCCCGGGACGCTAAAGCGTGAAGACTAATGTGCATGGAAGCAAACACATACTTGCGTGTATATGTAACGTTCAGAATACAACTCTTATTTCTGGAGTCACAGTGTTTAACTGATGACACTTAAATAAATTCAAGTTATTGGTAAACCAATTACACTTGTAAAATCAACTACAATTAGTTACTCAATGACCTCACAGGTCAGCGATCATTTTAAAAGTGTATATCATATATTTCTGGACATTTTCACAAATGTTCCCCTGTATCAGTAGTTGGGAAGTGATCAAAATAAAGGGACATCGTATTTGCTTTCTAACCACAAAAGTGGTAAGATAGGATAGGGTAAGTGGTAAAAAAAGTATTTTTATGATATTTGTACAATTAAATTTGATTATTTTGATAAAAATACATTGCGTACATTTAATACAAATATTGATATCCCTTTTGAAAATAATCCATATATAAAACTGTAAAAATTGTCACAAATACCATGACTTCAATCCCTATGTACTGAACACTAACCTAAAACAATTTATGTGGAAACGTTAGACCAAAAGATATTGACAAACCAACAAAATCCGCATAAAACAATACCGCATCAGTATAAAAAGAAATTAAAATGATATAATAACAAACATCAAGACTAGTTATTCATGCAGACCGACTTATTGCATTCAACCAGCACAGAAACCGGGCGGTGTGATTAAAACAGCTAATTATGCCTTAATTCTTCCCATTTCACACATAATCCATTTAAAACTCTTTAGACAATTTCCCATAAATAATACCTAGTATGCTTACTACCTTTATCATAAAAACATTAAAAAGAAATTAGTATAAACATAATCTGTAAATAAAATAAGAAGAGCGTTCTAAATAAACAATAACACAATAAAAGTGCACTTTTGTCGGTCAGCGTTACGAAAAAGGCAAGCCGTGAAAAAACAAACAAAGTTTTCTGGTTTCTAAAGGTGATTTCCTAAATAAAATTCCATTCCGGATTTGATTTCAGAATAATTTATATCTTAAATGCGCATAAGCCAGAAATAAGCCCTCAGGCGGATTCGTCATTCAGAAGATGATATAGAGAGCTACGCTATCTAATACAATTTACAAATATATGTTGACTGTTGACACGTGTGCATGACCTTGTACACTTTCACACAATAATACGTTCATGTGGGATTGTTAATTAAATATGCCTTTATAGTGACTCAAAAATAAGGTACAACGAATATTTTAAACACTGGAATTACATTTTGCTTTATTTGGAGCACAGGAATTATTTTTTGTTTATTTTGAAACCTGTATTTGTTTAATTGTTTTCGGCGACTTTTGACATTCATTTTTGGATTATGTAAACAACACCCACGACTAGACAGAGTCAACGACGGGGTTTTGATGTCTAGCGTTAATAATGACAGCTATTGTGATTCTTTTGAATGAGTAAAATACATGTTTCATCGTTGACTTCGACTTAAGCTTTCGGATAAAATGGTACTTTCTTTTCTAAACGTGTTATTCTTTACACTATGTGTATGTGTATGCGCTGAATTGGTTGCCAGAGACAACGAAAAATGCTCTTTCAATCCATACCAATTCAATCCTGGAGCAAAAGCGAGATTTGCCGTCATTCTCAGTATTCGACAGAGCAGCGGAAGCGAAGTTTGTGGGGAAATTGCGGTGTCTGCGCTTCAGTCGATAGCAGCAATGGAATGGGCTGTCAAGAAGATCAACACAGCGAGGCTTATACCGAATGTACCAATTGGTAGGTAGCAGAATAAAAAGATTTTGAGGGTGTAAGATAAATATAAGCACGTTATACCTATATTGAAAAATTTCAAATATTACAAATTGTATAATGTTTTATTAAATTGTTAGGGAATTCAACTTCACTTCCACACATGCATCTTAAAGGAAATGGGAACCGATTAGGAAAAATCAAAACAAACAAAACATGACTTATAATGTAATTTTATTAAACAATTTTGTTGGAACAAGGTATATATGACGATGTTATTTCACCTAAGCGAAACAAATTTGGTATATCTTATCATATTCTTTTACATTTTAAGTAGTTTATGTCAAGTTATACTCCAACCGAAAAAGAAAAACATTTTTGACACTTGAGGTCACCAAAGGAGCACAAAACCTGAGCACATCATAAAACTATACATATTGTATAAAACAAGAAGAATTTAGGATCAATAAAACAAAGGTTATTATATAAAAACAAACAAAAACACTCTATTCACAGTGAAATCGTAATGCCTTTACTATCCTTACTATTTTGTAGAAAATAAACACGTTTATCAGTTACCTGTGGCGTCTTTTATTCCAGGATTTGATTTGTATGACGACTGTGGTCTTGAAAGGTACAGCGGACTAAGTGTGATGAATGCGGTGGGTGATAGGCTACCTCCTGATGCAATGGAATGCAATAAGAAAAACTCAGACATACACATGGGTAAGTCTCAAATATAATATTCCTTTTATTAATTAACTAAAGATAGAATGGCGGCCCGTTTTCACACAGACAGTGTTTACACTCACTGTAGTATACAGTGCGAATCTGTGTTAATTTGCTTATAACGTGTTTCTAATTATATTAAGTGGCAACATGAAACGGGCCATCAATAAATGTGATATTTGCCATGCAATATGTGAGGGTGAGACGTATAAGCTTTTGTCCTAAGTTCAAAGCTATGACCAAGTTACTATCCTGTCAAAAGCACTTTCAATGAAAACGCAGATATATCACATACTTACAGAGTGAACATTCAAATTATACCGTTTTTGCATCCGAGTCCTACATGTAATATGATTAGTTTGTTAAATTATTCCAGTCAGACTGACAATTTTTCATTTGAATTTTTTTTTTCTGCTGACAAGTATTGACTGTCAGCGATCACTGTACACACATGTCGGAATATATTGGAATTGTGCATATTTCAGCAACGTATAAATACAATGGGTTTTATCGTTTTTCATTATTAAGAGATTGATTACCGAGGGTCTAATTTTTTGGACATCCATCTTATATTGTTAAGTCATTCCCCCTCTTAATGCATTCAGCTTATACATTTTCTCTTTTGTAACTATCATGGTGGTTTTTTAAATTGCAACATAGCTTGCTAATGTATGATGTTTATTACATATGTGCTGTAATTAATTTGTAGAACATGTAAGTCTAATTTCTCCCGTATTTTAACATCGGTCACGAAAATAATTATCTTACATCTTTAACAAAGAAGTAAAATGACTTATTTTTAACATTTTTTAAAACAACAATTACAATGTATGCTTATGTATACTTTGCCCTCATAGTAAAAATTTGACCATTAACATGCTCAGACAGCTTTTTTGGAAATATGTTGAACGAAAAAGAGTATTAAAATTATATGTGCAAGGAACACGTTTTACTTACTTAAACAACTTTCCATTTCTAATATAGGTATACTTGGAACATCTAGGAGTCAAACAACGAAAAGTGTCTTAAGTGTGTTAAAGGGAAGTGGAATACCGGTTATAAGCCCTTTTGCATCTCTACCCGAACTCAGTAAATTTCCAAATTTCTTCAGGACAACGCCAGCAGACAACAATCAAGTAAAGGTACATAGTGAAAGAATATGAATTTGCATGTTAATTACATATACTGCATACATATTCAATCTTACAAGATTGATACGTAGAAACATCAAAACACAAAGACTATTATATTTATGAACAATTGTATCATTAAGGATTAAAGAAATTCTAAAAATTGAATAAAATTATTGTTAATATTACATTAAGCTCACAAACATTGTTATGTGTGTAATACGTAACCTGTGTAGCTGCTCATTCTTCCTAAACACCTTGTTTTGCTTTTTATTTTTAATAGAAGTCGGTGATACGTCTATTGTATTTTAATGTTTCTATTACCTTGTATTTCCTGCGTCTCAAATGTTCAGGGATTTTTTACTTTAGATATGTCTACACATGTATTCAGACGTAAAGTAGTCTTTGTGTTTAACATTAGGTTTCGCTGTGTTCCCAAGTCATGTGTAACCTCGACTTAATTGCCTGCCATGGCGGCAATAGCTTACGGTTGATACATGAGACATTAGTTTGAATACAAGTTGCGTCTACCATTGTCTTGGAATAGCTAGTAGCGCTACAACACCTAAAGAAAGACATGCATAAATCGAATGAATAAAAACATACCTCCAATCAAACAATATTTCTATCAACGTTGGTAAGTGGCGTTAAACCTAAATTAAACAAACAATATGTCGACATTGAAAAAGCGTCAAATCTTGCTAAAGATTCCAAAGTAAAAAATAGAAAGTATAGGAACGGTAAATGAGCGTCTGTTCCAGGACTATACTCAATACACTGTCATGCTGTTTTTTTTGTATTGCAGTTGATTGTTGAATTACTTAAAGACTTGGGGTGGAAATATGCAGCAATATTGTATACAACAGATAACTATGGTACCAATGGAATGAACGCAATTGTGAAAATGGCACGGTCTTACGGAATTTGTATAGATATTGTCCAAAGTGTTGATCCAATGACAAATTTCAACCTAGAGAACATTAAAGTAATATTCAAAAAATTGACCGAACATAAGAAGACAACAGCTGCGAACAACTCTCTAGGAGTAATATATTACGGTCAGAAATTTGTCATAGACAAAATTTTACCAAATTTATCTTCACTTTCGAACGATTATATTGGATTTAAATGGATCATGTCCGCTTTTGTAGGAACGTGTTACGAAGTATTCAGGGACACGGACCCTCTCCTAACCAACAAAGCCATAACAGTATCAACCTCTTCTATATTTGTAAAGGAAATCAAAGATTATTTTAAAGACAAATGGGAAAAGGTAGCTATTGCAAACTACAATACGTCTTCAGGTTCCAATAGTTTACAAAATATGATGCACGAATACCAAACAAGTGTTAATTCTGTGCTTCAACCATCTTGGCGTAATGACTATATAATGCCAATTGTTGATGCTATCTATGCTTTGTCCACAGCGTTGAAGAACTCGGTCAACGATAAGTGCAGTGGAACTAATGGTATTTGCGATGGTTTTGAGGAGTATACGAACACGAACTTTATGAATTATCTCAAAAAGATAGATTTGAACTACGACAGTTTGACTTATTCGGCAGGACCTATCGAATTCGTGAACCTTGGTAGGAGGGTTCGGTTCGATTTAGACGGAAACATTGTTTCTGATATTTCAAGTCCATTGTTCGATGTCAATATATATCATGCAGAAACCAATTCATTTTCAAAGGTAAGTTGCAAATGATGATAATCCAAGTGTTTGAATGATTAACGAAGGTAATATTTATCTACATGTAGCAGGAAACGCTGACCATATGGCGAGCACCTGGTTTCGCTTCTAGTGTTTTAAAAGAAGTGTGGGTGGTTTCCTTTTTAAGTTAATAATTGTATATTTGGTTCTTTTTCCTGTGTGCGTCCCATGTTTTGCTTTTTTTTGCCCATGTTCATGGACTTACGGCTTTTGAATATCGTCTTGGTTTTTCGTATTGACTACTTTATAACCTAAAATTAAAAATAACACCATGCAGGTATAATTCTCGAAAAATACCATGAAGTACATTTGTTTCTTTTTTGAACAGTTATCTTAAGTTTTTAAGAAATATAGATCATATTTAAAACTGATTACAATAAAACAACTAACACCAATTTAGTATCACTTTAACGTGGCATACACACTCCGGTACTTTGAAAGCAATAACTTCAATAAAACGAAATATCTATAATAGCACTATAACTAGATGATTTGTCATAAAATGAATACTTTTGATAAGTTAGATACCAGGGTCCAAGCCAGCGAAATATTGAAGAATTCACGAAGACCCGCCTCCTGGTCGGCCAGTATCTTTCATTAGTATGCAGACGTAGTTTGGCTGGACAATGGTAAAGTTTAGAATAACATCAATACCCGTTGAAAGTCCCGTTATTTTCATGCACACGTATATAAGTAATGGCAAAATTCACTTTTTCTCGTGTTCAGATAACATCGTATCCTTATTCACATATATCAGTGAATGAACTCTGTCCGATTACATAAACATAAAACATCAAGAATGTCAAATATCTGTTTCGAGCAATACCCACATGAAGAAGATTGGGGGTGTTGTCCAAAATCAATGCCTGTCAGTCATTTATAATTCGGGGCGAATTTATAAATTTTAATTATTTTTGAAATTTGGTTACCTTGTGAAGATACATGAACTTCAGGTTAGATTAACTAGAAGTTACTAACTTTACATGCTTTATAAAAATACCCATTTTAAAAATGAATTAAAAACCAAGCAATAATTAATATTCGTTGGTATGTATGTATCTTTAACCTAGTAGATACAATGTACTGACTTTGTTGGTTTTGTGAAAGTTTTAAAAGAAACTATAGATGACCTATATGACATACTTAATTTAATTAGAATGCACCACTTTTTTTTTTTTTAAATATCTCAAATACATGTATGTATTTCCAGGAGAACTAAGTAGTATTAAGGCCATCCAATATGACAACTATTTGCCATTTTTGGACTTTGATATAAGCATGATTGTTAATGGAACATATCACACATTGTCTGCACAGTATCTCGTATACGTTGTATATGGGTCAGGTTGTGTGTCACGTTCCGAAAGTAGGTGCTTCGAACTTTGATTTGCATCAAAGAAAAAGCTTGTCCTGAATAATATTTACTGTTGTCATTATCGAACAAAAAAGTCATTATTACATGTTGTCTTGTCTATTCTAAATTAATTTTTCTCTATAGCGTCCATTAATGACGGCTGCTTCGGGAGTTCGGGACGGGAGTATCTCACACAGAGTATTGGCTCTTTCCTCTTATAAATGTCAAGAAAGGCCACTGTATATCGTAAAATCTAGGAAATCATCAACATACAAAAATGCAATCTGAAACATGCCTCCGATAAATGTGATATCTATAAGAGGAAAGAGCCAGCACTTTGTGTGAGAAACCCCCGTCCGGAAATATAATATCTGCAACTACCTGCAAACAAGTTTACTTTAAAAGAGCCAAACCCATTATTTAACCAGGTAGCTATAGTATATAACGTATTATATGTATGTGTGAATCAAGGTTCGATTTTCAAATTTATCGCGCTACAAGATGGATTCTGTATTAATTTAGTTTTTTGGTTTGTACATTTTTAATGGTGACGCATGATGTACTTCTTATAAAGTAATACGGATACTTATACGGATGCCCACGACAAGTTGCTTCATCACAAGACGCATTTATATCAATCACATGTTGTTTTCTTTTCAATAACGGACCAATGCTTTTAAGCAACTGCAATTTCCATCTATAATGAAATACACTGCAACATGAACTAGACAATATGCAACGTGATACTACTAAATGCAACTAGTATAGCCTTTTTTAAGCTCTACAGGGCACAATTTTATCACGTATACATGTATCTGAGGTTCTGTTTTGTAATATATTGTTTGTGAAACACGAATAAAATCAATTTAATACAACAGTATGACTTGTTATAGCGACTAAGGCATACATAATGAATGGTAGCAGCCAATAAATTATAGATTATGACCGGTTTTAGCAACGAAATCATACATTTTGCCTTGTTTTAGCGGTTAGTCATTAAATATAACTGGTTATAGCCACAAAAAAATAAACTATGACTTGTTATAACGACTCAATCATAGATTATGACTATTATAGAGTATCATTAATAATTTATAGATGATGGTGCTACTGACCTTATCATAAATTGTGACTATTTATACTAATTTAAGCCTGGTTTCGCTTCTAGTTTAGTTCGCGATGTTTCCATTTTTAGTTAATAAATGTATATTTTGGTTCATTTTTCTGTGTGCGTCCAATGTTTTCTTATTGTTTGCCAATGTCCATGGACTTACGGCCTAGAATATTGTCTTGGTTTTTCGATTTACTATTTATTAATTCATTTTGTTTTTGTTTTTTTATTAAGTCTTATCAGTTCAACACGTGGTAAATCTTCTAACAATTTAATAAACATCTCAACAATTCAAGTTGCAAATCTGCCGTTTATATTTAACAACTTCCCAAAGTTTGTAAAGGTTTATTTGAAAGCTACATGTTCTTGATTACACAATCAACAATTTATGAAATTTATCTTAAGTAGGAGTTGCATTTTTAATATATATATTTAGCAACTATGCAAAGTTTAAAGAAGGTCTTTGACAACTGTACGACTTCTCTGATTATACAACCTTAGGCCCCAAAGTGAATAATATTAATTAAGTTTACTACCTGGTAAACCTACCAAAACTCATGAAACTTAAACTAAATAGGTGATGCACATTTTCAATGTATATTAAACTTTTAAAGGATAAATTCAAAACTAAGAGTTTTTAAAGTACACAAATTTGCATGCACCCCTAAAAGTGTTACGGAAGGACTGACTGAGTCGAGTGGTTACTCTGGTAACAAATTACTGCAGAAGTAAATATTTCTATGCTGAAAATAGATCACTTTAGAATGCACCTTTGCATAACAAATCATTATATCTTACACGGTTACCTTTCTCATTGTCCGTGATTATAGAAGTTTTACAAAACATTAATTTCACAATGTTTTCTTAATGCTTCGTGTTCATTCTTCTCTTAATGTCAATCATTAACCCAGAAACTATCGGTCTTATTTATGCGTCTATATGTCATCACAAGCCATGCCTTGTTAAATGTTAATTGACACTTTATGTTAAACATTAATGCATATAATGGATCGACTACGATATATACACCAGAACTATTTTTATTTGAGATAGTTTTAATGATCTGTTGTATGTTCCTTGTCTAGTGTCGTCTTGCACTTAACTGAATAAGGAGTGCCGTTGTCCTTTTCTGCAAGTTAATTGACCTATAAACATGATATATGTTTTATCAGTGCGACCCATGAATAGATCATAAACGTTTTAATCTGTCATTACGGAGTCATCAATTAACAATCTCCAAACATAATTTAATTACGTTGATATCAATTAATATATTGATGCCGAAATTTTAAATAAAGGCAAGTAAATAAATACGTTTTTTTATAATTATGGATTGATTTTCGGTTTAATCGAGGTTAAATTGAACGAAAACACTAAAGTATGCACTGCAAACACGTACATTTGTAGTCCGAGTACGAGAGATGGTCGTTGTTGTTTTAACCCAGCAAACCTCTGAGATTTGTCTGTTTGTGATATGATTTTATTTGTGAGATGCATCAGAGACCAATCAGAGGCCATGACCGCCATCTTGGTAAAGTTTCATTCACTTATCTGTAATTGTAACTAAGTTATGCTCCGTACACAAAATTATTGAAACTCCGGATGCACAATTTTAACAAAGAACCATAACTCCGCAAATAAGTGGTAGCGTGCCCCGAATTTTGTACACAATACATCGCCTCCTTATGATTGATACACCTACCAAGTTTCATTGCTCCGGACACGAAATTATTGGAAGAAGAAGAAGAAGAGGAAGGAAAAGAAGAAGAAGAAGAAGAAGAAGAAGAAGAAGAAACTCGTATAGAAACAATATGTCTCTCTTCGTTGAAGGGGAGGCATAATAAACTCAAAAAATCTGACGTGGTCAGAGCAGTAAGCAGTTGTCAACAAGAAGTAGACGTTAAGCAGTAGGCAATAAAAATATAGTAAGTAGGATGCAGTTGAAAAAATAGCAAATCGAAAACCTAGACGATATTCTAGGCCGTAAGTCCATGGACATTGGCGAACAATAAGAAAACGTTGAACGCCAACAGAAAAATGAACCAATTATACATTTATTAACTAAAAAAGGAAACATTACGAATTCCATACATACTTTTAAGAGTTGCAGGGGATTCAGAATTCTTTTTTTTTCAAAGGACCACCAGCTTAGCATGTGTCCAAAGAACACGCCGTTCTTGTCTGGTCAACCCTCTTTAACTTTTTATATTTGTATGACCCGATCAGGGGCATAACGATCCAGGCATTTAAGCATATTTTCTCCCGGAAAGGCGTCAGGCACAGGGTTTCATCATTATGGAAAAAGTACATTTGAAGTTCAAATACATTACTCAGTTAACATTCAGTAAAAGAAGTCTGCTTCTATCTAAAATGTGTTACTTCATCGTAATGTCATATATAACAATAAAATGCAAGTTCTAGGAATTCGGAGATTGAAAGAGTAACACGATGAATCATTTTAATGAGATAACTGCGGTGCACGCATACATCATCACGAGCAATGATGTATCTTTATTAAGTACGATTTGTCAGTGCACTTGATATATACTTTCCTCTGCATATTTATATTTTAGTTATTCTAAAGTTAAGTTTTCACATTTTCAACTTCTTCTCAAGAACGGCTGGGCCAATTACAGCCATATTTGGCAGGAAGCGTCCCCATGGGAAGCTGCTTTAAGTTTGCGAATAAAAATCTTCTTCTCATGAAGCAATGCTCTGATAACTTTCATATTAGATATGCATGATCCTTTAGTCAATGTTTACAAAGTTTGCGAACCACTAGGGGACGCTTCAGTCAACATAGGATATTTTCCACATTTTCGTCTTCTTTTCGTGAACAGCAGGGCCAATGTCAACCAAAGGTAGAAAGTTGCTTAAAGTTTGCGAATAAAAAGGGTTGGCCCCCATAAGGGGCAAAAGGGGTAAAATTAGGTTAGTTTTTAAAAAATCTATTTCTCACAAACCAATGCTCTGATTACATTCATATTTGATATGGTCCTTGAGCCAATGTTTACAAAGTTTGCGAATGAAAAAAATTGTGCATAAACGAACCACAAGAGGGCGCTTCAGACGACATAGGGTATTTTTTTCTTCACATTTTCGACTTCTTAAGAACCGCTGGGCCTATTTCAACCAAATTAAGTAGAAGGTATCCCCATGGTTAGCTGCTTCAAGTGTGTGAATAAAAAGGGGCTGGACCCCATAAGGGAGATGGGTAAAATTAGGTTAATTTTTAAAAAAAATCTTCTCACAAACCAATGCTCTGATTAATTTTTATTTCACATGATCATTGAGCTAATTTGTTACAAAGTTTGCGAATGAAAATGAAATCTGTGCATAAACGAATCACTTGGGGGCGTTTCAGTCAACATAGGGTATTAATTGTTTCGCCTTCTTCTCAAGAACAGCTTGGTCTATTCAACCAAATCTAATTGAAAGTTTCACCATGGCTAGTTGCTTAAAGTTTTCGAATAAAAAGGGGCTGGTCTCCAAAGGGGCCCATAAGGGGACACAATGGGTAAAATAAGGTAAATTTTTAAAAAATAATTCTCACTAACCGATGCTCTGAATACTTTTATATTCGATATGCATGATCCTTGAGCCAATGTTAATAAAATTTGCGAACGAAACACAAATATGTGCATAAAAGAACCACTAGGGGGCGGTTCAGTCGATATACGGTATTTTTCACATTTTCAACTTCTTCTCAAGAATGTTTATGTAGACTATAACTCGTAAAAATGTTAAAGCCCATTGGGCCTCTTGTTTAAACTTGATATCTATTTGCAAAACTTTTTTCATTTTCCTATTGCAAACTTCAAACAAATGTTACCGTTTCATCTTCAATATGTAATTCAACATCCCCACTCTTTTCATCTTTATTTTATAACTGCGTTAGGATTGTTTACGATCACATTCAAATTACTATCTCATGCAATAAGCATATAGTTATCAAATAGATTTTAGACAATTGTTGAAGAGGTTTTTCGAACAATAACAATTTTACTATGAATGTAATAAAATCTACTGTGTATATTTGAACCATAGCTACAGCTGTATTATAATTAAATGTTCTTTTTTCGGATAAGCGGTCATACAATGCCTTTTCAAAACAGAATAAACTGAATGTATGATGTGGTCAAGAGTGTTCAGGTTTGAACATGACAATTTGATAATTGACCTCCGTGTATGGTGCTTGACATTTAATAGATGGCATGAATGAATGGCCGATTCAGTGGAAGAAAATTTCAACAGAACGGTATATAATTACAGAAAACATGAAGAAATAGGATAAATAGAACAAAGGTTATTTAACAAACAAACCCTCTTCAAAAAGTCATTTAAACGGAATACTCAAGTGTTAATGAGAACCATAAACAATTTGCAGCTTTACATGTATTTCTCACAAAATATGTGTGAATCCTCCACATCAATTACCGGGCCAGTGCGTGTTATCACCTCCAATAATTCAACGCTTTATGGCCGTTATCACACGTTTTTGAGTCGCCCAACAACTTCATACGTTGGTCATTACCTCAATTGGTCACATGTATTTCTCCCATTACCGACCTGTGTGAATCCACATCAATTAACTGTGTGATATCACCCCTAACAGTTATGAGCTATGAAGGTCATCACACTTCATTTGCATTGACCACAACGTCAATTCAATTTGATTCAGTCGCCTCAAAAAAGATGGTGTTCGTTATTCACGACACAAAAGAACAAAAAGTTTAACTTTGGGTACTTTCATTCAACTGTTTCAATTATATCACAAGAAGAAAAAATTGGATGACAAGCAAACGAGAGCTTTGTCAAAACGCAACCGTAAGAACAAACTAGAACAAACCGAGAACATTAAATACTGACGTTACATCAACTAAATAGGTGAGGGAACCTCGATATTGATACAAAGCCAGACCAAACAGACTCGAAAGGGAAATGCACTAAGAATAGACAAGACCACGAACCTTACCCTAACTGCACTATGAAACTGTTGTTTTACGTCTTTTAGTTTGTATGGACAATTGATGTGAGCGGTTGGTTGTTGGGATTATTGACAGTGCTATGTAATGTGTTGATCAAAGTTTTAGTCAATCTCATACAAATCCCATCAGTCGTTTACTTTTCACATTTTTTTCAACTTTTGCTCAAAAATCACTGAACCAATTTCATTAAAACATGGTAGAAGACCGTATGAATAGAATTAACAGAACGAGAGACATTGACAAATACACAATAACTGTGCCAAACAATGAAGCACCGGAATGTAATTAATTAAATCAACATCACAACAATCATCAAGACTTGTAATCCCTGCGGACCGACTTAGGACGGTCACCAAGCACGAAACTAGGCGGTGTGATTAAACCGGTTAATGAGGCCTCAACCTTCCCACTTCCCGCATGAGAATAAAAGTCTTAAGTACAGACATACATTTAAAAATTTAATAAATACACTTAATGGCGCTGTAAATCATCTCAACAACTAAC
>JAUMGZ010044831.1:3745-19083 GCA_032359645.1 Pododesmus macrochisma | reverse complement strand
TATGAATATCAATAAATCATTTTTTAATATTAATAATTCATTTTTTAATATTAATAATTCATTTTTTAATATTAATAAATCATTTTCTAATATTTAATAAATCATTTTTTAATATTAATAATTCATTTTGGAATATTAGAAAATAGCCAAGGAATTATTAATATTAATAAATGATTTATAAATATTAAAAAAGAAAAATTAACATTAATAAATGAATTTTTAATATTAAAAAATCCTCTATTTTGTCCACGATGGCTTGCCATAGAACTTGATTGGAGACATATTTGATCAAAATGTACTTGATGCAAGGATGTTGTTGGTCATAATGCACTTAATGTGGAGACACCATTGGTCATAGTTCTTTTTAAGTTGAGACATATTTTCCCAATGGACTTGATGTGGATATGTCATTGGTCATAGTGCACTTGATGTTGAAATGTCATTAACCATAGTACACTTGATGTAGAAACGTCATTGGTCATAGCACACATAATGTGCATATGTCATTGTTCTTAGTGCAATTGATGTGAAGACGTCTTTGGCCATAGTACACTTGAAGTGAGGGCGTTGTTTGCAATAGTGCACTGGATTAGGGGACGTTATGATCATAGCACACTTAACGTGGAAACGTCATTAGTCATTGTGCACTTGATGAGGAGACGTCATTGGCCATGGACCACTTGATAGGAGGCGTCATTGGCCATAGCGCACTTGATGTTGAAATGTTGTTGTTCATATTGCACTTGATTTGGAAATGTCATTTGTCTTAGAGCACTTGATATGAAGACATCATTGACCATAGTTCACTTGATGTGAAGACGTCATTGCTTATAGGTCACTTGATGTGAAGACGTCATTGCTTATAGGTCACTTGATGTGAAGACGTCATTGCTTATAGGTCACTTGATGTGATGACGTCATTGCTTATAGGTCACTTGATGTGATGACGTCCTTGGCCATAGAACACTTGATGTGGGGGTGTCTTTGGCCATAGTGCACTTGGTGTTGACATGTCATTTGTCATAGTTCACTTGATGTGGAGATGTCATTGACCATAGTTCACCTGATGTGGAGATGTCATTGACCATAGTTCACCTGATGTGGAGATGTCATTGACCATAGTTCACTTGATGTGAAGACGTCATTGGTCATAGTTCACTTGATGTTGAGACGTCTTTGGTCATAGTGCACTTGATGTGGACCAATCATTGGTGAGGACATAATTGATCGTTGTATTTACTTGGTATTAAGTCAATACATTGATGAAGGGGTCCGTATCTGAAACGAAAGAGTGGTGTAACGGTCATGTTTGTGTAGTACATATTGGACAAAGGCAAAAGAAAGCGGTGAGGGGGCGCTGTAACATCGTCCCGATACGACCTTACGCATATTAAAAGTAGATTATATGAACCAAAACAATCAATTAAAATAGTCTTAAATTTTCGAGGTCGCATATTCTATCCAATAATGCTTTAATAATTGCACAATTCTTTTATACACTTACAGATTAATTAGCTTAGGTGCGTCCGTATATCACATACGAGCGCCATCTTAAACCTTTTTTTAATCAACAGGTCAGCATATGTAATTGACTGAAATTAAATGAATTGAACTTGAATTTCTTAAAGACACGCGCATATACCGCATTGAAGGTATATATTCTAGATGGGTAAATGTTTCTGTTTCTGAATTTCTTCCATTTTTAGTCAATCTGCACCGAAGGTTCATACGAAAGTAGTGGTATAATAAGAGTGCCCGCACTCCTGCCGCAGGAGTACTCCTGCCTACTCCTGCCAGCCTCCTGCCTACTCCTGCCAACCTCCTGCTTACTCCTGCCTACTCCTGCCAACCTCCTGCGTACTCCTGCCAGCCTCCTGCAACAGGAGTACTCCTGCCTATATAACTGCTCCTGCTTACTCAAGTCACAGGAGTGCTCCTAACTACTCTTGTCGTATATAAAGCACGCAAGCGCCTATTCACATAACTATTTCTTCATGTCAATGGCACAAGCTTACATCGATCACATCAAGAAAGAAGATATCACCATCGACGAAATTACTACCAGTAAGATAGTGTGTCGTTTGGGACTAGAACAAGAAGTCATCATAAAAAAAGTTAAAGGTGAGCTGCGAATTGTTTTGAAAGAGGAAGGGAAAACAAGTAGAATATCTGAAAACTTTTTTGCGAAAATCTTAAATTTGTGTGAAAGCTTTCAGCTGGTTACATCTTTCATAAATGGAATTACATCTAGCGTTTGACAAGAAACGAGAGCTGTATATAAGACATAAAATAGAGGAAAAAGGCTTTGTGAAAATAATGAAAAACATGTTGTATCTTGCCTATGCTTATGCCGTCAAATCTGAAATATCCGAACTCTTTACCTGTGCTGGATGTGAGGAAAACGAAGGCAATCAATTAGGCCATGACTGTTGCATGCTGTCCAGCGATGATATACTAATCTTGTATTTTGATGAAGCTTTAAAGCGAGTAAATCATATGGAAATAGAAAAAACATGGCGAGATTTTGCAGTGTGCTCATCTGTTCCACCGTTAATATTACAGAATGTCATGCAAGACCAAAAACTACGCAGTGAGGACTATGTGAAAGACAAATATACAGAAAAAATTAAGAGGTGCGTGAAAGAAATTGATGATACATGTCAAAATCTCTTTCTTTAAACTTTACAGATGGATGAACTTGAAACAGCAAAGTTAATTGAAAGCATGGACAATATGCTAAATACAGTATATGCCTTCCACGTGAGAAGTAAACTCGTAGAACTTACTCGACAGCATAAGCCATGTCTTTGAGCAACACTGAATTTAATAGAGGAGTTAACTGTTAACTTCGATAGTATTATCAACCAAGTGAATGACAAACAAGTGATCTTACATTGGAAACAGGAATTAAAATCTATGAACATTCCAGAGGCAATACAGCACATGTATGCGTTAAAAATTAGTTGTGTTGATTGGCGTGAAACTGCATTGAAAACTGAAAAGTGGAAAAGGAAATTATTTAAAATGACTAAATCAATGTTGCTGGTGGAAGACTGGTTTACAAAAAAGCACATTTATTAAAACAAGCACTTTTTTCTCAATTGTAAGTTATATTGCATTTTTGTCAACATGTAAAATGATTAAATTGTAAAATAAAATCATTGACTTGTTTAATCTGTTGTATAGTTTGTTGTTCTATATAAATAGCAGACAATTCTTTTGCATCTTTATTTTCTGTATTGGAAAGCATCATGTTGACACCAGAGGAAAAACAGAGAATCGATGATGTCTATTATAACTTAAAGAATGGTGGTGCTTTTTTAAGTCCATCTAAGGTACATCTTATTTTGAAGTCTAAAGGGTTTAACACACCAGGTTTATACAAGATCAGAAGATATATTCAATCATTGGACAATTATAGTTTACAAAAACCTGTAAGACATACATTTAAACGAGCAAGAGTAGAAGTCTCAGGCCCGTATGAACAATATGATGCAGATTTGGCTGATGTTTCTAATATATCCAAGCAGAATGATGGTGTAAAATTTCTGCTAATAGTCATTGATGTATTTTCAAGGTTCTTGTGGGTAGAATCGTTAAAGACTAAAACTGGAAAAGAAGTTTTAAAATCTTTCCAAAAGATTGTTGCAAGAGGTCATATTTGCAAACGTTTAAGAACAGACAAAGGTAGCGAGTTCTCCAACCAGTGGATGACGAAATGGTGTAAAGAAAACGATGTTCACTATTTTACCACTCAAAACGAGACAAAAGCCAACTATGCAGAGAGAGTCATTAGAACCCTAAAAACGATGATGTATCGTTATTTCACTAAATATAGAACATATAGATACATAGACAACTTACAAGATTTCATCAATAACTATAATGCAACTCCTCACAGATCGTTAAACAAAACAGCCCCTAAAGACGTAAACAAATCCAATAAAGCTGCTTTGTTCGGATACATGTATCTCAAACGGAAAAGAAATCAAAAACAATCCACGACACAAAAACGTCAAGTTCGTTATGAATTTAAAATAGGAAGTTTGGTAAGAATTTCATATTTAAAACAACCTTTCACTAGAGCTTACCAACAGCAATGGTCTTCTGAAATTTTCAAGGTACAGACACGATTTTTACGTCAGGGTATACCTCAATATCAATTGATTGATATTCAACACGAACCAATTAAGGGGAATTTTTATCAATCAGAATTGCAAAGAGTACACATTGATCAAGATGCGCTATGGTATATTGAGAAAAAAATTAGAACAAGAAAGAGGAATGGGCAAGTAGAATGGTTTGTCAAATTCGAGGGCTGGCCATCGAAATATAATCAGTGGATACTCGAGAAAGACATCAAAGACACAACTGATTAGAAACATGTCACACTACGTGGTGATTAACAGTGACACTAATTTGACATACTTCCCTGATAATACGTCTTATCATTTTAAAACCACTTTTCAAGCTCCCTTAGTTTTGGAAGGTGCTTGGAAGGTAGCGCTAGTAGATGTGTACATAGCAGAGCCCGCTGCTAAATATCGATATAATTTGTATATGTATTGTGATGCCTCTGATGGATACATCATAGATGGTGAAAGCGAAAGTTTACTGCGCTTAATGCAATCACAAAAAGCAGGAAATTGGACACAGGCGTTTGACACCCCCCAGTACATACCCGTCAATAAATCGGAAATAAGGGATTTAGAAATATACATAAAGGACCGCAAAGGGAATTTCGCTTCATTCTTAAAAAAACCAGTAACGGTAACACTTCATTTTAAATCGTATCCATTTCTATAATGAACGTTTCAAAGATGTACGTTCCCAATGTAGAGAAATGGATGAGATATTACAAAGACATTGCTAGTGGAAGAGAAAATGTGTATATAGAAAATAGCCAAAGAAACGTTAAACAGAGAGGTGGCGGATTATCTCAAAATTCTAACGAGTTCATGATTGACATCGACAAGAAAAATCGAGAAGGGGAAAAGTCACTTCCTGCACAAAAAATTAACGTTGAGCTGATATCTCCAGCCCAACAAGCAGTAGAACAAGCAAAATCAGAACTCAAAAGAGGGCATTCACTAGATTCTCGACATTCTTTCAAAAAAAGTCGAAGTGGACACACGTCATCAAGAAAGAAGAAGAAACTTAGCAGCAAAAAGAAATCGGCAACTAAAAGAAAATCAACAAAGAAGGCAAAGAAGCCAGCAATCAAAAAGAAACAAGCAATCAAAAAGAAACCAGCAAAGAAGGTAAAAAAACCAGGAAAGAGGAAAAATAATTTTTTATCAAAATGGCTACAATAAACAGAGAGTTTTTCAGAGAAGCCCAACCTTCAGAATTGGCCATATTTGATCTACCACCAACACAGACAGCTGTTGAAAGCACTTATTATCAAGACGTGTTACCTATTTCACAGATTACTAGTGATTCTCCAGTGGAATTTGTCATTTCCGGCCAGTATGGATTAGAGTTATTAGATTTGCAAAACTGTTTGATCTATGTTAAAGCTAAAATAACCAAGGGTGATGGTTCAGATATTGCAGCAGATGAAGACATAGGACCCATAAATTTGTTTCTACCTTCTCTGTTCAATCAAGTAGATGTTACATTACAAGGAAAGACCATCACCTCCACAACAAACCACTATGGATACAAAGCCTACATTCAGAGTCTTTTAAAGTATGGTAGAGAAGCTAAAACTTCACAGCTGACCACACAACTTTGGTTACAAGATACAGAGGGGGAAATGGGGGAAGATAGCCCCAGAAATGGTTCGAAAACTGCCCTTCTCAACCGCTGTAAACTATTTGAAGAAGCAAAATCTGTAGACATGGTAGGACCTCTCTATCATGATCTATTCAAAATGGACAGATATTTACTCAACCAAGTCAACGTCAACGTTAAGCTGTACAGATCAAAGCCAGAGTTTTGCCTTATGTCTGGTTTAGCCAATGCAAACTATAAAGTAGTATTGGAAGACGTACGACTGCGTGCTAGCAAAGTGAAAGTCAATCCAGCAGTCATATACGCACAGAGCAAAGCACTGGAAATGACCAATGCAAAGTATCCATTTACTCAAACCTTGATCAAACAAGTGACCATACCATCAGGTGCAACCAATTTCACCTACGACAACATGTTTCAAGGTATGAGACCCAACATTGTTGTGATAGGATTCGTAAAAGCTACAGCTGCGACGGGGGCCTATAATCAAAATCCGTTGTTTTTCAAAAATTATGATGTCACATCTATCGGTTTATACATCGATGGAATACCTGTAGGAGGTAATCCTTTAAAACTGAAGTATGGCGCTGCAGGTGGTCAGAACGTCATTCCCGTTCTAAGGAGCATGTTGCAGACTACCGGTAAATGGCTTAACGATACAGGAATAAACCAGGATAGAAATGATGCTGGTGAAGGATATGCTTTGTATGCATTTAATCTAGAACCTTCTTTCAGAGGAAATCAATATCTCACATTACTAAAACAAGGAAACGTAAGATTGGAAACTACCTTTGGTACAGCTTTAACAGAAGCAACCAGTTGTATCATCTACGCCGAGTATCCTGGTTATTTTGAAATCAACGCAGCCAGAGACGTTGTAACACCATGAACACAAATGACCTACAGTGTGTTATCAATTGTGATTCAATATTGAAAAATAAAGTTCTTGGAGTATATGCTCGTGATCAGATACCAACACACATATCAACTTTTCCTTGTGGTTTTATCGTAAATACGGATAATAGTGATTATCCGGGAACACACTGGTTAGCATTTTATTTCCAATCCAAAGACAAAAGTGAATTTTTCGATAGTTATGGACATCCACCTGATTATTTTGACTTTAAAGCAACTGTGTGTAACAATAAACGTTTACAAAGTAGCACGTCTAACGTGTGTGGACAATATTGTTTGTATTATCTTTTGAACAGAAGTAGAGATAGATCAATGAACTCCATCTTAAATAAGTTTGGTGATAATTATAACAAAAATGATACTTTCGTAAATAATTTCATTTATTATACTTTTCCTGATTGCTTTAACGTTAAAGGCAAACAACAAAAATGCTGTGCTGAAATTAATGTTGTAAATAAAAAGTAGACTAGAATAATTGTGTTTTGTTTTGAATGTATACATTTTCCTTGACTTTTCAAAATCCAATGCAGTCACGTATCTCCTTGTATTTTATATCTATTTTACATCATAAATTATACTGCTTTAAGCTCTCAATTAAGTGAATTAAATTATACTGTTAGTTTAACCACACCTCTAACCTTAGTTGATCCTAAGTCTAGACACTAATGTATGGGTTTTGATAAAATGTGTATTCTTTGCTAATCCTCTGTAAAGTCCTATTGTGATCATCCACCTCCTCTGATTCAGATGCCATTCTTTCATTTTCTTTTTGGGAGTAATTAAGCAAGTGCTTACAACTTAGATTTTAAATAAATCAACAAACAAAAAGATAATTATGTGATATAATTTTATTTACAAAGATTACAAAAGTTGACATAATTAACTGCAATCTTATACATACTAATGCAGACATAATTAAACTTGGTTTTGTTCATAATAAACTTTATATTTTATAGTGACCGAAAGCGAGTGTATCAAACCCATTAGCAAGTACATAACGCTTATCATCAAAAGCAGAAAGACCAGATTTGTTGACTGTGTGAACATACAATTGATGCCTATCAGATCTGATTGAATTCATTTCACACATTTTAATTTTTTCTTCAAAGAGACAAAATTTGTACATTTCATGACGTAAATCATGTTTAATGGTAGCCTTAGCAATACCTTTCGCTACTTGTTTTTCTTTGGTTGTATTTGAAATTATGGTAACATTTTCGATTTTTTCCTTTTTCTGCTCGGCATAAGTAAAACTGTACATTTTTGCTCGCAACCCTACAAACTCTTTGATAGGCTCACCTCCGGTTTCGTCTTTAAAATAACCCGGAATTTTTTTATTGAAGGAATCATAGCAAGGGTGATCTATTGAGTAATTCGATAAATCATACAAATGTTTATCTTTGTACAAATCATCATAAATATTTTCACATTCAACATGAAGACAAAAACTATCTGTATCTGTGAATAACAACTTTACCTTACCCCCATATTTCTGTTTTAAATAGTTGTAATAAAATTCATACATCACACATTTTGACAGATCTAGAATGGCTTGACCAACATAGACTGGTTTGTTTAAAAGTCATTTCACCTTTGAGTTTTCTATGCCTGTAAGTTCTTCGTTGAAAATTTTGAATCTTTGAAACGAGGGTCTTGCACAATACTTTTTTAATTTTTTTTCGGTATGTGCGAGTTTAATATCTGCTCTTAATCTCACGTTTTCCATTGTCTTACCAAAGACTGCATTGTTCATAAGTTTAAAAAAATCTTTTTCAAAATCATTTCTGGCTTCTCTTCGTTTTTGACTGTTAAAATCAATATATTTTTTCAACCATGGGCTTTGTCTAAATTCCAAAATTTTGTGGATTTTTGTCAATTTCATTCCTAATTTTAAATAAAGTTGTAAATTTCTATAGTGGCAAATGTATTTGTTTTTACTTTCTAAAGTAGGAATCAATTTGCTGGTTTTCACACGACCATGTAATTTTGTATTTGTATGTTTTGAATTGGGATGTAATTTTTTCCAAAGTTCTTTGCTATACAAGGACAGTTCCTCGTCAGAAACCTTCTTGCGTATGGGAGCTAAGGGATAATCGGAATGTGCATCATGTAGTTCCTGTGGATATTCTAAGTCTACTTCTAACACATAACCCAAATCACCGTCTTTCGGAATGCTTACTACATCAAACATTTCAACTTTGTCAACCCATCTAAAGAACCCGTGAGGCAAAGACTCGCTCATTGCCTTTCCATATAAATTATTGCAGTCTGTATACATGATGTATGAATTTGGTTTTGTAGAATCATAGGTATCGGGAATGTAAGGGTTATTAGCTGCAGCAAATTTGTTTGATACCATAGAAACTCCACCTCGAACAGCATGCTCAAAGAAAAGATACATGTCAGGATCAGTTAGTAGCTCTAAATGCACATCCGTCATTTTGAGTGCAGCGCTCCATGCCAACCCAGGACTAGTGTAATAATGACAGGGGTCTAACCCGTAGTAATTTTGACAAGTAACTCTAAAATTTTCAAAGACATCTGCCAGCAATAATACATCCGTTTTTAAATACAGATTGTGGTATTGGCCTAGGTTTGCAATGTTCATGACAGACCATACGTTTTGCGCATGTGCATAATCTTTGTTAGAAATATGTGATTTGCTTAACTGACTGTAGAAGTTATGTTTTGATGGTAGGCATTTTTCAGAAAATCTGTCTTCACAATCAACGTATTCATAGGGATAAATACCCTTTCTCAGCAATAGCTCAGCTTGCTGTTTGGTAAATTCTTTTGAAAAGTGCTTAAATTTTGTCAGTCCTTCTTTAGCAAGATTTTCAGTCAAACATTCTAAACTCTGAGACATAAATTGAAAAGAATCGATAAACCTCAGATTGCCTAAACTGAAAGAAATGTATTTTTCCATATTGTTTGGAATACATTTGATCTCGCGATCTTTGAATAAGCCTAAACTTTCACAAAGAATATGACCATCAAACCTCTTCAAATTATGAAAAATCACTGGGATGAACTTTGGATATTTGAAATTTATGTTGCATGAATTATGTGCAGCACCTCGATAGTTTCCCATCAAATGGCAGTGGTCACGCACCTTCAAGTCTTCAGATGTAAATTTTTTGTTGCAGATATGACATTTTGTACTCATATGAAAGTTGATCGTGTCTTCTTTAGTCAAAACCATAGGCTCTACATGATTTAAAACTTGTCTAATCAAATTTTCTTCTTCTATAATATTTTCTAAAAACTTTCTGGAAACATTGGAACCTCGATAGATCACGGGAGGCTTTGTATACTTATCGTTTATGCATACGACTTGATATCCAAACCCACATGGTTCGAATTTCGTATTTACGGTGGTGCTAGACTTTGTAGGGTTAGGCAGACATGTATCCATTCTTTGAGCATACGTTTCAAAATCGGCATAAATAACAAACGGTACTTTCAATTGTTTACAAAAATCTGAAAATTCTAAAATACAATCGTTTTCTTTTGGTAGTTCTATGTGTTGTGGATCGAACTTGAAACAATATTCAATATGCTTCTCCAGCAAATCTTTACGAATAAAGCCCTGCAGGCAAAAATGACAGAAATGAGTCTTGTTATGACCTGATTTTGTTCTAGACAAAAATTTGTTTAAATCTTGAATGAGGCAATAATGTGTTTTTTCTTTCTGTTGAAGAAAGAGAAGACTGACGTTGTGAGTTGCTTGTCTGATTTTAGTGATATACATTGGAAATATTTCTTTACCTTCACAACCAAACACATTTACAGAAATATTGTTCTGTTTTTCAAATTTGTTGATTTGAGATATTGAAACGGGATATTGAATTCCAGACATGTCGAGTTCATTTTCATAAGGTAAATAGTGAGACAGATGTTCCGGAAAATGTAATTCTGGATGGAGAGAAGCCAAAACAGACCATAAAAAACATTTTTCGTCTTTATTTAAAACGTTTACCAATGAATGGTGTGAAAAGGTTGGGGGTGTAGGTAAGTATGAAGACCCGCTCAAAGGTGAATAATTAACAGTACTTACTTCTAATTTAATGATTTTTTTCAAAACCCAGTTCGATCCTTCCCTAAGGTATTCCTCATAACTAGCAAAAAGTTTTTGAAAAGCAGCATACAAATCATTATCATCATGAAACGTTTCGTTTACCATTAATACATAGTTTTTACTACGAAAATGTGGCCATGCATTCTGAACGTTACCATCTTTGTCTTCTTTTTCTAATTCCACTTGTACACACAAATACCATTTAATCGCGTTTAGATTCATACATCTCTGTTTTAAATGTGTTTTCACTTCCCTTTTCACGTTAGCAAAATATGTAAGTAAGTCACTGTTTTCCCTTTCATTAGGGTAAATGTAATGTACATTAGCTGCTCCATTTAAGCTGCTCTCATCGGCAAACTGATGATTTGTTTCATCTCTCTCGTTGTCTGTGTTTGTTTCTTGAGTTTCTTCCATGTTGTCTTGTTCTATGCTGCCTCCTTGTTGCATTATCTTTTTTAAATGTCTTAGCGGTTGATTATGTGAAGGTCCTGCAATAGGTAATGATTCTCTAAGGAATGATCCTGTAATAGGTGATGATTCTCTGAGCGATGGTTGTTTTTCCTCATGGAACCATCGTTTGTGTTGTTGCATATTGTCTTTTCTTTTGAATGTTTTCCCACAATTTTCACATTTATGCAGTTGAGATGAATCCATTGTAGCCTTATGCATTAGTTTTAAGTGTCTTTGTAAGTTGTATGGTCTCGTGAAAGTTTTTTTGCAATACATACATGAATGTTCCATGAAATGATCTTTTGTATGTTTTCGAAGTATTTGTTTTTCGATAAACTTTTTCTGGCATACTTCACATTCATATTGTTCTTGACACGAGTCCAATGTGCTGTCGTCTGAAAACGATTGGTCGGCTGCACTTTCTGTACAATTCCAAGTGTTAATTGCTGACGATTTACCAATTGATTCCTTTGGTTTTTTTGAAGGCGATAATTCTATCTCATTAAGTTTTCTTTTTAAATCCTTTAAACATTCTTTAGCTTTTCCGTTTCCTTCGTTATACTTTTTCAGAAGATCAGATATAAAAGTATCAGTCATATTGAAAAGCTACTGTGGGTATGCGTAGTACATAGTCATACAAGTTTATATATACTTCATAAATATGGTTAAATGCCATTGCGCATGTCCATCCGTAGGCGTTATGATAAGCATACTTCATCCAATACGCATGATCAAGGTGGAGTTATACACAGCACATGTCTACTTATAGGCGTGGCTTACACTTATAGGCATGGCTTACACTTTAAATGCTAACCATTTACGTTTGGGACGTTCCATTTGATCAATGAAATGCATTGGTGTTGTTTTCATCAACAACTTACCACCTCGTTGATTTTTCTTTCTTTTACGTATACTTCTTCTCAGTGGTATATCTACCACCCCTTTCGATTGAGGAGTAACATCCTTGTCGATATTTGTTTTTTCATTTTGAAGTACAACGTCCTTGTTACCATAAACTCTTTCGTTTCCTTTATCTAATTCAACATCCAAGCTATTATTTTTCGTTTTTCTTGTGGTGTTGTCATTTTCCGATTCCTTTGATTCATTATTTGCTAGCAATGCTTGATATTTTACTTTTGGAATCAATATTAATTCCTTTGCCATTTCAAGTAAGTTTGTATAAACACCGGTAAAATGTTAGTAATGTTTAGTAAACGTTGACGTCTCTGTTTCTTGCTTACCCCCTCAGCTAGCGCTTTACGAATACTCGACTTATATTTGGTTAATTTCCTTTTATCCTCATCGGAAATCGAAATAGTATCCATAGCTGTATTATAAAGAATTTCAATCAAAAGTTTTAATTGTTGGTTTGTTAATGCTAGCACCAATATTTTCCTTTGGTGTATTGGAGCAATCGACAAAAACTCTAAAAACGTGTTCATGTTTTTGGGAAGTATAAAACCGTGTCCTCTCCTGGTAATATTTTAGTGCGAAGTGGAGGTATTTCTGTCATTTCTCTGTTTATGTTTACTTCAGTTCTAACGGGAGATACATCAATAAGCAAATAACCAAACTGTTTTGCTGTTGCAAGTTGATACGCCTCTCTAAAATAAGCAGCTTGTCTTGGAAAAATTTGTCTCCCCAGTGTCTCTACTTGAGATTGATCACGATAGTTTTTAAACAAGATGAAATATTGCGTGTTTAGACTTAATGTACGCATGACTTTTCCTTTTTGAAATACGTTTTGAACTAGAAACAACACCGTAAATTGTTGATGGTGCGATTTAACGCAGAACATCTTCATAAGATGTTGGCTGTCTACGCCTTCGACCATGCAATCATCAATCACTAATAATTTATTACCAATTAATTCTCCCCATTCGTTGAATTGATCCTCGTTTGGTAAACCTTGATGAAATGTGACTTCTTTAATACTGTTACGTAGTTCATCAAACATAGGCTGCCAAGTGTCATAACATAAAATAATTTTTGTTGGTTTCTCGCTGAACATACCGTCTGCATTCTCCAATATCTGTTTAGTTAGAAAGGTTTTTCCTGAACCTGAGGCTGCACAAATCATGATTCTACATGGAGAATGAAATTTAACAAGACTTTCCTTTCTATACCATGCCATGATGCCTACTTAAATGATGCTACGTTAAGACATTCACCAATTTTAAAACATTTTTTACTGTGGATTTTAAGTATAATAACTTTTCAAGTTTATATAATTCTTCTAAATTAATACTCTACAAAAACGTGGGGTCATTATATTATTTTATTATTATTTACTATTTTTCAACATGTTATACTACTGTTAATAGCAAAAATGTGCATCTAAAGATCACTTCATTTGCTAATTTTAACAGTTTATGTCAATTAAATGAATTGTGCATCATCCCACATGTTTCGTTCTTGAGCAGGGTATATTTGTATGGCCTGCCCGGCATATCCAGGATTTAAACCTGAGACTTGTTGTTGCTCCTGAACTTGTTGATGTTTTCTCTGTACTAGTTGATGATCTTGTACTAGTTGTTGTCCTTGTGCTTGATGTTGTCCTTGTGCTAGTTGTTGTCCTTGTACTGCATGCTGTTGGTTATTCTGTTTGAAAAAGATACTTTCTTTCAGCAAGTAATATCAGTACTTTCACTACTTTGATTTTATATTTTAACATCAGTACTTTTAGTACTTTGATTTTATACGTTTATCATAAACGATAGTAAAATGACACAATGCTTAATTTAAATCAATATACATATAAATATATGCTAAACAAGGAATAAGTGACTTATTGTTTACTCTTGACGCTTCATTGAATGGGACATTCAGCATCCAAAATAAATATAGAATTTACTTGGATTGTAACATACAGCGTCAACTATGCATATTTTAAGTAGTAAACAATGTTTAAGGTATTAAAAAAAATACTGAATTTGTAATTAGAATAAGAACACTGATTTGCATGAATTTAAACATTGTCGATATGATAGCCTGGTGGTTGGGGCGTTCGCTTCGTGTTGATAGACTGGTGTTAGAATCCCTGGTGTGAGTTCGAAATTGGCTGTGTCAAACCCTAAGACGTTAAAATTAGGTAATATTCTCGCCTTGCGCTAAACGCTTAGCATTACTGGGTAGGAGAATGGCTAGTTGGCTAATGTGATATTTCAGTGAGACAGTACTATAAAGTCACCTTAAGTGCGCACTACCACAAGCACACACCGTCTCGAGTCTACCTATACATGAGTTAAAAGAACGCTAAATCCCAATAAATCCATCACATAATAAATAGGGAAACAAATTGCGTATAACTCCTAAAATAGATTTTTAAAAAACAAAACTTACCTGTAACAAATGTATTTTCTGTTCCAGATTCTGCTTTGCGACACAAAGATCCTCATATTCCTCCCAAGACATGCTAATGTTTTTATCTCTAGAGTTAATATGGATATATATAGAGTTGTTCCCCTCGAATCGATTAACACTAGCTCTCACTATTGGTGATAGCCTTACAGTCAACTTAGATCTTCCGTTTGTTGAAGCTAGTTCTACTTGACCAAAGATTGGAGCAGCCATGTTTCTTTTCTTCTTGATGATTCTTTTCTTTTCGTTGATTCTTTTCTTCTCACTGTTCGAGACAAGTGTGAAAAAGTCGTATTCATACGCTGAATTTATACAGTTTTAAAATCGTAGGCGCATAATTACAGCGTTGAAAATTGTTTGATTATAACCGCTATATTTGTTTTTCTTACACAGCATGACGCTAATCTACACCTGGTTATCTATGAAGTTCTTTTAAGGGCAGGTAATTGAACTGCAAAAATCTACTTATCAAATCTGACTAAGTGCTCTAGCTTAGTTTAAGTGTTTCTATTTCCCGATAAAAACACTTAAAGTTTGTTTTTCTCAGACAGTATGACGCTAATCTACACCTGGTTATCTATGAAGTTCTTTTAAGGGCAGGTTATTGAACTGCAAAAATCTACTTATCAAATCTGACTAAGTGCTCTAGCTTAGTTTAAATGTTTCTATTTCCCGATAAAAACACTTAAAGTTTGTTTTTCTCAGACAGTATGACGCTAATATACACCTGGTTATCTATGAAGTTCTTTTAAGGGCAGGTTATTGAACTGCAAAAATCTACTTATCAAATCTGACTAAG
>JAUMGZ010044721.1:0-15369 GCA_032359645.1 Pododesmus macrochisma | reverse complement strand
AGTATGTACAAATGTCAGGTAAATATGATCAGGTATCCTCTATAATATTAACATACCCCCTTCACTCCTCCTAGTATGTACAAATGTCAGGTAAATATGATCAGGTATCCTCTATAATATTAACATACCCCCTTCACTCCTCCTAGTATATAGAAATGTCAGGTAAATCTGATCAAGGCAAAATAGAGCTGTAATTTTTTGAGCAAATGTGCCTATCATTTTAAAATTCAATATGCAAGAAGAACAAAATCGATGGAATGTGGGAAATTAGAATTACCTTGTTATTTGTTATCCCTCTGTTTTATTTGGACATGGTTAAAGGTTATCCCTGCTCTATATTAAAACTTAACCAAAGCATTGCTTGTTTTATTGTGGTGCTGATATGTGTCATAACATTTAACCAGATGATGGACTTATTCATCAGATGATAGACTTATTCATCAGATGATAGACTTATTCATCAGATGATAGACTTATTCATCAGATGATAGACTTATTCAGTTGATGATAGACTTAATCCGTTGATAGACTTATTCATCAGATGATAGACTTATTTAGATGATAGACTTATTTATCAGATGATAAACTTATTTAGATGATAGACTTATTTATCAGATGATAGTCGTATTGACTGTCATTGTATAAGTGAGGAAGATAGGATTTCTTAAATATTAATTTGGTTTGTTAACAGGGAATCAATTTAAGTGGTGGACAAAAACAACGAGTGAGTTTGGCACGGGCCGTGTATCAGAATGCTGATATATATCTACTGGATGATCCACTGAGTGCTGTCGATTCACATGTTGGGAAGCATATATTTGAGCAGATTATTGGGCCCTCTGGACTACTCAAGGATAAGGTATATATTATTATATAGTTTGATGTCTTGATTGCTCTTCATTATATGAACACACAAAAACTCATGTATTGTTATTTACTACAAAAACAGTAAATCATGCTTGACATGTTAACCTTATTTGCTTAATTTTTGCCTTTTGCTTTTATTGACTTTTCAATTTTCAACATTACCTCTGTGACTATGATTTCATGAATACATACTTGCCGTCTGATTGGAGAATACAGATGATGACATCTGCTTGTTATACGCCGGCCAACAAAGTTTGCAGGGGATATACAAAGGGGTTCCCTTCCTGGGTTCGTTAGTCCGTTCATGCGTCCGTAGCATATCCATTAAAGAAGACTTCATGAAAATCTGCAGGCATACCAATGTACATGTAGTGGTCTAGTAGTGCCTTTTGCTATGAAGGAGTTTTCATTTTCAATATTTTTCCTGTTACCATGGAAACAAACGTCAAAAATTGCTAAAGTGACCGTTTCCCTAGCATATCTATAAAAATAAAAACTGAAAGAAACTTTGTCTGCACGTGAATCTATTGATTAAGTATTGCTTTTTATGCCTTGTGAGTGTCTTCATTGTTGATATTTTTCCCGGTTACCATAGAATCAAATAGCCAAAATTGCTAAGTTGACCATTTCCCGGAGCATATCTCTAAAAATAAAAACTGAATGAAACTTTGTCTGCACATTAATTTATTGATCAAATATTGCTTTTTTGCATTGTGTGAGTCTTCATTGTTGATATTTTTCCCGGTTACCACAGAAACAAATAGCCAAAATTGATAAATTTAATGTTTCTGGAGAATAAACTGCTAAAGATAGCTTCACAATATTTTATATGCATTATCTTTATAAGTCGAAAAGGCAGACAGAGGTATCTTGGATATGGACTCCAATTAACTCTAGTAAAAATGAGGGACACTGTCTCACTGTGACACCAACCTTAAAATTTGCATAATCTTCTAGAATTTTCTTGGCGGAACCCCATAGACAGGGGATCTGAATGACTATGTCCTTGTTTGTTTACAGACAAGAATACTGGTGACACACGGAATCAGCTTCCTACCTAAAGTGGACATGATTGTTGTCCTGGTTGATGGACAGATTTCTGAAATTGGGTCATTTAAAGAGCTCATCAGTCATCCTGGGGCGTTTGCTGAATTCTTAAAGAATTATTTATCAGAAGAGCTGAATGAAGAGGAACTGGGTGTTGATGAAATAGAAGGTTTTATATTGATACTTAAACATAACAATACTAATGGAAGAGCTTGTTAATTAACCATGAAGGCAAAGATCTACTGTCAAAGATCTACTGTCAAATATCTACTGTCAAAGTTCTACTGTCAAAGATCTACTGTCAAATATCTACTGTTACAGTTCTACTGTCTAAGATCTACTGTCAAAGATCTACTGTCAAAGATCTACTGTCAAAGTTCTACTGTCAAAGATCAACTTTCTAAGTCAAGCTGACAAACATTTTATAGTGGAATTGGCCCAGAAGGAACAAAAATAACAATACTACATTTGACATTGACTTACTTACAACAAACATAGTACCATATTCTACTAATAATTGTCCAGGGAGCTTAAAAATTAGAAAAAGTAAAAGGACTGCTTAATCAGGACCAAATTACGAGTCCAAACTCTGTGAATAAATATACTGCAATGATATCCCGTAATGAATCTTAGCTATTATACAGGACTGTAGGTGTTTGAAAAGGGAGAGGGGCTTATAGGGACATGGACACCTATTAGGTAGAATAGGGTCATACCACATACCAATAGTTACCACCAGTACATAGCGTATTTACAGGCTTGTTATGTTTGTTGGAAGCCACATACCAATAGTTACCACCAATACATAGCGTATTTACAGGCTTGTTATGTTTGTTGGAAGTATCACTAACATTACTAGGGTAGTTTCTATGCCAACTGACAATCTCACACACACAATCTTCATGTTCATAGAACTATATATGGCAATTATCTTTTTTCTCTTCTTATCTTCGACAGATTTGAAAGTAGCAGAAGATATTGTTTCACAGCTTGGTTCCATAATGGAAGATGAAAGGACAGCACAGTTACAAAGGTAAATTATAAAGTATAAAGATTGAATAAATAATGGATACTTTAAGATGATATTGGTATGCAGTATGGTTTCTTTACAGCAGTCTTGTTTTAAAAGTATTGTAATTATAATATCCCCAACTAATGGAGTATCATAAATCTCATAAGCGCAACTCCTCCTACACTTTTTAATGGATTTCAATAAAACTTTACACAATGATAGTACACGTCAAGGAGATAATTAGACTTTAACATTTTCATGTCATGAATCTCGTAAGTGCAACTTCTCCTACACCGTTCTATGGATTTCAATAAAATTTTACACAATGATGGTACACTATATGAAGATGTGCTCAAAGAAAAAAATATTTCTGTTCTGACGAATTAAAGGGGAGATAATTAGACTTAAACATTTTCATGTCTTTAAACTTGTAAGCGCAACTCCCCCTACACCACTCATTCTACACCATTCAATGGATTTCAATAAAACTTTACACAAGAATAGTACACCATATGATGATGTGCATGAAAAAAATATTTCCGTTCCGACGACTTCAAGGGGAGATAATTAGACTTTAACATTTTCATGTCATGAGTCTTGTAAGTGCAACTCCTCTTACACTGTTTTATGTATTTCAATCAAACCAAACACAATATTTGTACACCATATGATGATGTGCATGATGAAAAATAGTTTTGTTCTGACGATTTTAAGGGGAGGTAGATAGACTTGACTTTTCTTGTACATTTACTTGTTCTGAATTTTATAGCACAACTCCTCTTACACCCTTCAATGGTCTACACTGCTATATCAATTTCAACAAAACTATAGAGCAAAATAATTCCATTCCAATGGAATAATTTGGCTAACATAATGAAAATATATTCAATCCAGGTTGCTGTCATGAAATAAATAACTTGGCGGAATTAAGACACTTGTAGATTAAGACATACAAAATATCTTCCAAGTGACATTTTTTGAAAATTTGGCAAGTATGATCATTGTAACAAATTTGCTGTTATAATGAGTGTCATTGTAAAGGGATATGTCTGTCTGTTTAAATTTAAACTTTTGTCCTTATCTAACTTTTTCATATAAAGTTATTTAAAAAAGATCTTTTCACTTTATACAGACAAGTATCACGCTTAAAAACATCATCAGTTACATCTCTAAATAGTGATTCCCATGTATGCACCTCTCCATCGGTGACCTGGAAGGGTTCACACCCTAAAGTGGACACATCATCTCCTCCAGGGACCCCCAGTACAAAGATGCCATCCTCCCCCCTGTTACAGAGGCAGAAATCAGAGCATCCTCATCACGTAAAGGAGGAAAAAGAAACAGAAGCCCTCATTAAGCAGTTAGCTGAGAAAAGTAAAGAGGATAAACTCATACAGTCTGAAACGATGGCAACAGGAAGAGTAAGTAATGGTGATGTGTTCACCATGGTAAGTTAGAGATAGTAGGTCAAGGTCCAGATTATGTGAGGTGAGAAAGTAAAAGAAAGTAAGTTAACCTATTGTATGCTCTGTATTGACAGGTAAACTTGTATTTTGTTGTACTATCACTCATATTTTTTAAGAAGGAGCACGTATTTTCTATGAAATTGTCGTTACTGAGCAATGGCAATTTTATGCTTTTGTACTGTGTACAAAAATCAATAACACTTATGTTTAGGGGAAACTGTTTTTTTGACACTTGAGTTTCATTGTCATACAGTTTTTATATCCTGTACAAAGTAACTAATATTTGTATGTAAAATTGTCCGTATTTCTAGTATACCTGAAGTCTGTTGGACCTGCACTAAAGCTTGTTATCCTATTCTATATAATGTACATCATAATGTTTCTAGAACATTGTAACTTTCTAATATTTGTAGGTAAAGTTGGCAGTATTTCTAGTGTACCTGAAGGCTATTGGACCTATACTGAGTCTTGTTGTTATCCTATTCTATATCCTGTTCAATGCATCAAGTGTGTACTCTAACATCTGGCTGAGTGAATGGAGTAACGATCCACTGGGTGTTAACGGCACCGTGGATACGGCACAGAGAGACCTTCGACTGGGTGTGTATGGGGCCTTGGGTATCATTCAAGGTAAGTACAAGGTAGTATTTTACAGTAGTATGTCTTGTAAACTGTACATTGCTATTCTAAAAGTTAACTTTAAATTTATGTTATGCATAAAATCATGCAAGAGATTGGAATGAATTTAAAAGTAAGTTGGTTAACATCCACTTTAACTAGAAACCCTATACACCATTGTCACAGAAAACACCATTGTCACAGACAATAGTCTTGTATTGGAGCATCTCAAAATGAAAATGAAGCCCTTGATAGAGAAGAAAATCACATTTAATTTGATTTATTAAGTCAACTTTTGATGTTTTGCATCATTATTATTTTCTTAATTTCAATATGCTGAGAATTGTTTCAATAGTTTGGGAAATATTTAAATCTACTTCAGTAGTTATATTTCTTTATATTTTAAATTTACAGTCAGAACTCAGCGATTCTGTGCCATCTTCATTATATAAGTTTTGAAAAACACACCCCTTCACCTTTTAGAAAGCAAGCTGCAAAATCACGAACACTTTCCTGTAAAATATTCAGCTACAAGAACACAAAGTCCAACGCAAGCATTCAAGCACTCAGATCAGTAATATCATCCAAGAGAATCTTTAGCTTGATCCTTTTATGTATTCATGTACTTGCACTTGTATAGTAGATGTCCAGATTACTTTCAGGTCATGTGATACTTGTGCTGCTGTTTCTGGTCATGTGACATTCCTTGTTTCAGGTGTGCTTATAGTATTTGCAAGTACATCTCTGTACGTTGGCAACGTTGTAGCAGGCAGATTATTGCACAGTTACATGCTTGGTAACATCATGGCGTCTCCTATGACATTCTTTGACACCACACCTATTGGACGACTCATTAACAGATTCGGTCAAGATCTAGACGTGCTGGATGTGGTCATCCCTAGAACCTTTGAGTCTTGGCTGGCATGCATGCTGAGGGTTATCTCTGTACCTGTTGTTGTTGGATTAAGTACCCCACTGTTTTTAGCGGTGCTCCTCCCTCTGGGGGTGATGTATTACCTAGTACAGGTAATGTGTTTTCAATGTTTTAACATCAGTGTTCAAAAACAAATTCTGTGTTTAATTTGTGTTGCTAAATAAAGGTGCCTGGCTTGCATACAAATTTAATATTTGAAGAAAGAGTAGTACAGGCAACATCAGTGTTCAAAATTTTCTTTTTCTGCATTTCTTCAAATTACGTCTTACCAAGAGAACTAAAAAAGATTTCGCAAACTTTAGATCTGCTGTAGAAAGATTTTATCCAACTTTTTAGTCCATCTGGATCGAAGGTCCAAAGTGGACTTTTCTTATACAAATCCCGTCCATCGTACATCTGTCTGCTGTTAACTTTTAACATTTTCGACTTTTGGGCCAATTTCATCCAAACTTGGTAGGAAATATCCCTAGGGGGAGGGGATTCAGATTTGTTCAAATGAAGGGGCTCAGCCCCCAGGGGTCGCCACTAGGGGGCCAAAAAGGGAAAAATTTGACAAAACTTCGAAAATCTTTTTTGGCATCCCTAGGAGAAGGGGTATCAGATTTGTTCAAATAAAGGGGTTCGGCCCCCAGGGTAGCCACTAGAGCGGCCAAAAAGGGGCTTAACGCTTTGATTTGTAGTAACTTTTGGGCATGGAAAACCACCTTTCTTCAAGGCTTGACTGTAGGGTCAAAAGTATTCAAATGCCAATCCAGATGGACGTTAAGGCCCCATTGGCCTCTTGTTACATAATTATATACATTTTGATAGTCATAAATTTTAGAAATGTTGATTGAGCTGAATGTTTGAATATGTAGTGACCTTGGGGCATTTAGAACAAAGTTTATTCAAGGCCAAGACCTTGGGAAAAATAGGTTCCTCACTTTTAAAAAAAAAGTCTGTGTCATATTTCATCAACAAGCAAACACATTATTTTTTCCACATTTTGGACTTCTCCAAAACCATTGGACCTGTTGACTTGGAATCATCCCCAGGGGAAGTGGATTGAGATTTGTTCAAGTGATGGGGCTCAGCATCCAGTGCCACTGAGGAGATCAAAAGGGGGATAATTTGACAAAATATTTAAAATGCTCTAATAACTATGGTAATCAAATGATATACCAAACAAAATGATAGTGCTGTTCCAACCTGATGGATTTTTAGGCCTAATGGGCCACTTATTGAAGTTACACTGCTTGAGGACACAAGCTCTTAAAATGTACACTGCTTGATGATACCTCTTTAAAGGTGTATACGCATAGCACAAGCATCTTAAAGGGTTCACTGCTTAAAGACACAAGCTCTTAAAAAGATATACTTTGCTTTCAGACTCCAAGTTTAAGCTTCTATTAATATGTTGCTGATGGAAGTGTATAATCAATCATACTTATAATAAGTTGTAATTCGCCATTAAATCTTTAGAAAAAAGAAGAACAGTTGTTGTCGATTTACAAAATGGCTTTGGCAGTTTTATTAAACTGAAAAGAAATGAAATATTCTGATTAATTTCAGATAGAATATGTGCTAGTGTCATATTTATGTCAGCAGGAGAATTTCATACTAATTGATGTACTGTATGGTGGCTTATTATCATTGAAATCTCATTGTTGATATTTTCTCATTTGAAAGAAAAGCAAATTCATCCCTGGAGTGTGAAAATAGAACAGCTAGCTGGATTTGGATTTGGATTTTATTTTATAATTGTTTTAGTGCTACATATTTAATACTTTGCATCACTTTATATAGTGATCCGATAATTCCAATATTTTAAGTCATCTTTATTGTTCTTTTGTACATATGACCTGTGTCCTGGTATCATGTAGGATCCCCGCTGTTGTTTGGGCGAGGTATACAGATGTCCAATAAGTAAAACATACATGCTGAAACTACGATAGATGGTGCTGTCATAGTGTCAGTCTCATATTCTGTGTACATTTGTATCTCATTTAATTCATTCTTTGGCACTGGACATGACACAATGTGAGCCGGTCGAACTGTAAACGCTCATATTCTGTGTTTTGTTTTGTTTTTTTGGGGGATGATTGTATTTAGTTTTATTGATATGTTTTCAACATGTTAAATTGTACCTTGATAAAGGAGCTAGTCTGCTTTGAAAATTTGGATTTTGATAATCTTAACACTGTTAATTATCATCTTAATGTTTCATACAAAACCTAAACGATGATATGTATTCTTCACTTAGGCATATGAATTCAGTGTGCATTTGGATTTTATTGTATAAAACCTTAGACATTAAAATTTGGCAATGTTCTCGCTCTCTGCTAAGCGCCCAGCATTACTGGGCAGGAGGTGTGGCCGAGTGAAGTATCATGTCAATGCGTCTGCGGCGTAATATTTCACTGAGACAGCCCTATAAAGTTGCCATAAGTGCGCACTGTCGCAAGCAGGCACTGTCTCGACATGAGTTAAAGGAACGCTAAACCCCAATAAAAACAGAAAAACAAAACAAAACAAATGGAACTGCACGAAAACATAAAATTTCATAACATTCTATAAAAACACGAAAAAAAATACACCTTCACAGTATATTGTAGAGATTGGGAACATGTCACTGTCCAACATACACAGTGCTGAATAAGTGTTTCTAATGAATACCTTGTGCTGAGTAAAATGCTGGGTACTGTAGAATATGGGAACTTGCCCACTGAGATGCACCTTAAGTTAATATATAATATCTTAAAGAGGAGAAAACTGTTAAATATACATATAATATCTTAAAGTGGAGAAAACTGTTAACTATATATATAATATCTTAAAGTGGAGAAAACTAATAAGTATATTTATAATATCTTAAAGTGGAGAAAACTATTAAGTATATATCTAATAACTTAAAGTGAAGAAAACAAATATAACAATAAGTAATAGTAAATTACAAAGACTTGTTTCATGATTTCAGTGCCTATGTGACCTCAGTAAGGACAGTATCATCATCAATGCTTGTGAGTTATACCAGACTGACAGATATAAACCATATTAAATCCTAAATTGTATATCTTTGATTATTGTATGTATTGGTTACAGGTTTGGTGGCCTCAAGTTCTGCCTATCTAATGGCACTGGGTGGTATTGTGGCGTCTTTAAAGTGTCACCAAAAACTGTTACAGAATCTCTTTCATGTTTCATTACATTTCTACGAAACGACAAGAATTGGATCTGTGATTAATCGTTGTGCTGATGATATTGCAGAGATTGATTTTGTGGTGCCGTTCACATTGCGTTCACTTCTGAACACGATCATACAGGCTTTGATTACTGTGGGGGTGATTGTGTGTACGACGCCCTGGTGTGGTCTCATCATTGCCCTGTTACTACCTCTATATTACATAACACAGGTACAGGCACTAAGTGTATACCTTTATAATATTCAGATGAACAAAGCTATCCCACCTAGCACTTCCAAGATTGAAAGGGCAATATGAAAAAAGAAGATATTCACATGCACATTGCCTTTGAATTCTTGATATACCAGTATTCATGAACATCATTCTGAATCGTATCTTTTGCAACCTGATTCTTATTGGACAAAAATCCTGCTTATGATAACAGCACAGTATTTAATTATGTAAGGTTCTCCAATGTTGACAGCTGACTGCAATGTCACATTTTGCAATAAGCTTTTTGATTGGTTGCTCACATGCTTTTTATCGCTAGTGCATAATTGAAAGTTATTTTGCACAAGAAGCAATATCTTGAAATGATAACAGAGATGACACAGTTGGTTTCTTTCCCTATTGTCACTTCATGTTCTTGCTTCACAACATCTTTCCTTGACATCTTTGAAAATTTGAAAACTTATAATCATATAAAGATACACTATCCACAGCCCAGCCATTCTAGGTGTTGCCTAAACAAACTTCAACTGAAATTTCCTTATTTGTACACAAAAGAATTTATATTTCTTGTACTTTTGAATAGCACATTTTCCGAGTATCAAACATTTTCTGTTGATATTTGTTCTGGATCCAACCATATTTTGATAAGGCCACTATAGGAGTATGTTTGCAATGTTACTCTAGAATGTGTATTTACTATGAAGAGTGTATTTCATAAAAAGAAATATTGACACTGCCATATAGACTCGAAAATACTTAAAGTAACATTGTATATTTACTCAGAACTACCTGCAATATGTATCATACAATATGTATTAACCAGTACATGTATCTATTATTCTGGCTGGCTTCAAATATGCTTTTTATGAGTCATTCCTTTACTTGGTGGTTGTTGCATTATGATTACAAAAGCAAAAGTAGGTAATTCAATTAGTATGTACATGTATACAAATGTAACAGAAGAAATATTTCATTGTTTTTTTGTCTATGACACAATGTTGTAATAAATGGCTTTGTATAATTTGAAAATGTAAAGGCATCTCATAGATATTTTTATTATAGCACTTTAAAGGGTTTTGATTGGCTAAATCTTTTCAAACTGAGATTTTGATTAGCTGACCACCTCTTTTTCTTTGCTTCCTCACTAAATAATGTACTGCACTTAGAGTGTCATCAGTGATGTAAAACTGTTAATTCTACAATCGTGAAACAAGAAAGAGCATCAGATATTATTTCTGTGTAATAAGTTTCTTTTTTTCTATGTCATATAAGATGTATGTAACTTGTTTCAAACTTTTCATATATTCTTGACAAATGCTCATATTATGAAAAGGGAATTCCTTTAAAAAAAACTTTTTCTGAGATATATAATAGCCCTTTTCACATCCCTTCCAAGTTGTTTGTTACAAAATGTGCGAGGCTTTAATATTTGCTTGATGTAACATTATTTAATCAGAATAATTCTTATCATTACTGGACTCCATATAAATCAAAACAGTTATTTTTGTTTATATTACTGAAGTAATCACAATCAAAGACTTTGACACTTAAAATTGAACAGCAATGATACAAAAATGATATAGTCAGTATTTCACCTACAGTTAATATACATGTGTGTTTGTTCTTTTATGTTTCAATGTTAAAGAAAAAATGTCCTGCTTCAAAGTGCTCATTGTAAATTAAAAGCATTCATATGTTTTATTACTACTTCATGAAAGTGCAGTTAACACACATTTCATCAAATCAAATTCCACCGAAATTTATATAATAATGTAAGAGTTTATTTTATATAATCTCTTTAATATGAAAATTTCATTAATCTGTTTTGACGTTTCTTACAGCGGTTTTACGTGTCCACGTCTAGACAGTTGAAACGATTAGAATCTGTGAGTCGTTCACCGATCTACTCTCACTTTGGAGAGACAGTGACGGGTGTGTCCACTATCAGAGCCTACAACCAACAGGAGAGATTCATCAGGGAGTCTGAGGAAAAGGTGGACGAAAACAACATATGTTACTTCCCAAGTATTATATCTAACAGGTTAGTCATGGTGACAAGTTAATGTAATAATGAGTTATTGTACTCTTTTGTTTAATGTGACATTTTGATTTGTCAATAACTATGTATTTTTGGACAAAATGCATGTGTATGCACAATAGTACATGCTCATGCACTTTTCTTCCTTTGTTAGAACGTTCAGGATTTTGTGATGTATATTCTGCTATTTGTGATGACAATTTCAGTGGTATTTCACATTCCTTCAACACAATGTTCTTGAAGTTAAAATATGAACGGTTGAAATCATATTTCATTATTATTTCATGTGAACAACTGAATGTTTGTATTTTGCTCAAACCAAAGTGGTCAGCGATAGATAAATGACACAACACTTTACATTACAGATGGTTGGCAGTCAGATTGGAGTTTGTGGCCAATGGTGTTGTATTTTTTGCTACCCTGTTTGCAGTTCTTGGAAGAGAAACATTGTCCGCTGGATCTGTAGGTCTGTCTATTTCCTATGCATTAAGTGTAAGTATATTTATGCTGGGTCTGTCTATTACCTATACTCTATGTGTATAATTCTGTCTTCTGGATCTGTGGCTCTGTCAGTCTCCATGCTATAAGTGTCAATATAACATTGTCTGCTGGATCTGTGGCTCTGTCAGTCTCCTTGCTATAAGTGTCAATATAACACTGTCGACTGGATCTGTGGCTCTGTCAGTCTCCATGCTATAAGTGTCAATATGACATTGTCGACTGGATCTGTGGCTCTGTCAGTCTCCTTGCTATAAGTGTCAATATGACATTGTCGACTGGATCTGTGGCTCTGTCAGTCTCCATGCTATAAGTGTCAATATAACACTGTCGACTGGATCTGTGGCTCTGTCAGTCTCCATGCTATAAGTGTCAATATAACATTGTGTGCTGACCATGGATCTATATGTGTCCCCATGCTCTGAGTGTAAGTACACCGTATCAGTCTGCCCTACCAGTATTGTTCTGTAGATGTAAAGTGATATATCTGTTACATCACTGATTCAATTCAATGCTTGCTGCCAATGTTTGACAATATACTCAATTACAAATTCATTTTTTCAGTAATGTGTAGCTTGGTGGTGACTGATAGAATGTTAGAATCTGCTCAAACAACATAAACCTCTAATGTAATGTCATGTTTATTTCTATGTTTCAGGTGACCCAGACATTGAACTGGCTGGTGCGAATGACTTGTGAACTGGAGACGAATATTGTAGCTGTAGAACGAGTTAAGGAATACTCAGAAACACCCACTGAGGTATGTATCACTCAGAAACAGGCACTGAGGTATGTATCACATGAAATCATCAGATGAGGTATGTATCACTCAGAAACACCCACTGAGGTATGTATCACTCAGAAACACCCACTGAGGTATGTATCATTCAGAAACACCCACTGAGGTATGTATCACCCAGAAACACCCACTGAGGTATGTATCATTCAGAAACACCCACTGAGGTATGTATCACTCAGACACACCCACTGAGGTATGTAACACTCAGAAACACCCACTGAGGTATGTATCACTCAGAAACACCAACTAAAGTGTGTATTACACAAGAAACATCCACTGAGGTGTGTATCACACAGAAACGCCCACTGAGGTATATGTCACTTAAAAACACCCACTGAGGTATGTATCACATGGAAGGTAACATGTATTACTCAGAAACATTTAGTAATTTAATACTTGATGCACAATATAAAAGGGCTTTTTCCTTTCTAACATGCAATGACTGAGTGTAGAATTAGTTCCAAACATCAAGCTAATACTGAACAAGTATACAATGTATATAAATACGTTTGTTCTAAAACAGTCTACAGTTTTGTTTATTCATTTAAGTTCATATGTGATAATACAAATCCATTGATGCACCCTCTAAAGTTCTTTAAAAACAGTGATTAAGAAATTTGTGTTCTTGAAATTAACCTGCAGCTTTCTGTATGCTCAAAGGCATGCTTAAAGTAATCATGAAACTTATCTTGAAAAACATTGCTGTAGTTTGAACTTGTAAACAAAATGTGTTCATTGCTATAAATTCATTTTTTTCCATAGTTATACTAATATAAGTGGGTAGTGGGTAGTAAATAGTGTTTGCCTTGTCTGTCCGTGTGTCAGTCCAACTGTGCGTCCGAACAGTTTCCAGAGCATATCTCCCATGTTTTTTCACATATTGTAATGAAACTTAGTATAAGGGTACGTGTGTGGATGGCGGTGTGTGGATTACCATAATTAGGTCCTTTCGACCTCTACCTTGACCTTTGACCTTCATTATTGAATATTTGTGTTTGAACAGTTTCCGGAGCATATCTCAAAAAAAAATTACTTTTTGTAATGAAACTTGAGTGGAAGGAGATGTGTGGCTGTGACCTCTACCTTGACCTTTGACCTACATAATTGAATATAGGCTTCCGGAGCATATCTCTAATGTTATTTCACATATTTTAATGAAAGTTAATATGAAAGTTAATATGAAACTTAGTATAAGGGTACCACTTGACCTTTGACCTACATTCTGTGTGTCTGTCCGTGCTTCCGAACAGTTTCCAGAGCATATCTCCCATTTTCTTTCACATATTGTAATGAAACTTAGTATAAGGGTACTTGTGTGGAAGGCGCTTTGTTGCATACAATAATTAGGTTGCTGCGACCTCTACCTTGACCTTTGACCTACATTATTGAATATTTGTGTCCAAACAGTTTCCGGAGAAGATGGTGAACTTTAAAGCGGGGGTATCTACGAAGGCCCCACTTTGAGTTTCATCTAGTTTTATTTGCCTTTTTGTTCTCTTTGAATGATTTTGAATTTTCTAAAGTTTCTGTGAATGCATTTTCATGGTTAACATGTGTTTTCTAGGCACCATGGATTATAGAAGACAATAGACCAGATTCCAAGTGGCCTGCCACAGGAAGAGTTGAGTTCAATGAATATGGGACACGCTATCGTGAGGGACTGGATCTCGTGTTAAAGGGAATCTCATGCAAAATTGAACCAGGAGAAAAGGTATTGATCGTAACGTCAAAGTGCTGTCTTGTGTTTGACACCTTACTTTGGTATGAAGGCTTGAGTGCCTCAGTGATCTGGAAAGTTTTGCTTTTGGAATTTTATGTTTCTCGTAGTGTCACCTAATTTAGAAAGGGTGAAGGGAAGAGCTCAGGAAGTTGGTCACATTCTTTTCAAAGGATGCTATGACTGGTTTTCAACTGTACTTGACATATTTTTATCACCAAAACAATTCAAATACTTTTTAAGGAATAGTTAGGGATAAACAGACAGAACTGTTGTTAACCTTTAACATAAAATTATGGATATTGACCACTGTTTTGTTATATTGTGATTTTCTACACCTTAAAAATGTGTTATTGTGTAAGGAGGATGGGGGTGTTGTTTCTAGATTGTCTTGTCATTTCTCAACAATTTTGTTAACATATGTGTGTTTCAGACAGGGGAACCATGCAGTGTTACCTTTAATTTACTTTTCTAGTGATTTATATTTTGCTGTTTTTCAGATTGGCATTGTGGGAAGGACAGGTGCGGGTAAATCATCTCTAACACTAGGTCTATTCCGTATCATTGAGAAAGCTCTGGGTAGCATCGTTATTGATGGTATTGATATATCTTCCATAGGTCTTCATGATCTCCGGTCAAAACTTACCATCATTCCACAGGTAAATATTGCACAGAAGTAAATTGTTTTGTATGAACTTCGGCACCTGTGAATGAAATTTTGATACAACACAATTTAAGGGAGTTATTCCTTTGCAATATATAAATGGTGTACTGAAGACATGCACATCAATATTTCCCAAATGATTTTTTTGTCCCCCGCTTTTCAAAGAAAAGCGGGGGAATATTAATTTGGGTCTGTCCCTCTGTCCGTCTGTCCGTCTGTCGCGCTTTGGTTTCCGTGCTTTAACTGCTTTAAAAATTGTCCGATTTCATCTAAATTTGGTATGCAAGTACACAAGGACAAGACTCAGGCTAAGTTCG
>JAUMGZ010044611.1:0-19085 GCA_032359645.1 Pododesmus macrochisma | reverse complement strand
AAGCAGTGTAAGTTATCTCCCTTGATAATGCTCTTCCTTATCACAAATCAAGTGTAAAACTTCAAATAATATTCAAATGTCAGTGTTACACAACTCGTGTTATAATTCCAAGCGCACACAAATATACGTTGTAACATTATCATAAGTATATCTGTGTTTCTATTGTAGATGTAACATCTTTGAAAAATGAGTTTGTACTCTGTTACTTTATTAAACTACAGTCAAACCTGCCTTAAAGGCCACCTCTTTTTAACAACCACCTGTCTTTAATGGCCTTCGAACCTGTATTTAAAGGTCAACTGTCTATAAAGGCCACTTTTCTTGGTTCCATTGAGTGGTCTTTCAAGACAGGTTTGACTGTATATGAAATTTTCATCTGTTTGATATGAAATTGTGTATTTAAATATTGAAAACCTAGATCAAACAAATTTCTCGCTGTTAACATATGAAATAGTTTACTTTTAAAGTGCTGAAGTTGATAATGCATAAACAATTATGTGTGTTGTTTTATTTTGTACAGTGATAAAAACAAACCAACCTTTACTAGACCCCTCAAAGACCTGTACTGTAAAGATGGTGAGGAAGTGACCTTAGAATGTGAGGTCACAGGGTCACCACGACCCCAAACATCATGGTTCAAGGACAAACAAGAAATCATGGACAGTCAGGTACAACTCAAGTTTATAGAAAGATTTCCAGTTTTATGTTCAAGTGTTGTGTATCTTTTGAGGGTTTATTTGTTCTTTTGTGTTGAAATAGATGTTTCATAAGTGATTTTTTAATGAATTTTGTTAAATAAAAAATATTGTAAATAGATATAAATAAATAAATGAGTAAATAAATAATATACAAAATTCAAAAGGTTGAAAAATGAAGCTCATTCAAGAGTTAAAGCTGCCTTTATCACACCCTTTGTCAGTTTGTCATCTTTCAGTCGTAACTTATTTTCAGTTGTCTTCACATCAAACTGAAAATAAATACATATACACGTAAGAAGTTACTATAGCTATGTTTCTTTTTTAATTCAAAGGACTTCCAAATCAGTACTATAGGAAACAAGTGTTCCTTAACTGTTGTCGAAGTGTTCCCCGAAGATGAAGGAAAATACATGTGCAAGGCAATCAACCCAGCAGGGGAGACAACTACGTCATGCCAGCTTCTAGTAGAAGGTGGGCAGCCTAAAGCTAATTGTTAATAGTCATACTAGCTCTGCATTAAATGACTTAACAGGCTGCATCTATCATTCATGTTCATCGTACAGTTATTTTTACGATTTGTTCACAAACGTATTCAAAACATATTTTCATTGCCGCTTTGTTAATTTTTGTTTGTTTTAATTCCTCAATTTTGATTGCTGAAAAGCATGAGTTCTGGTTAAAATTTATTTAATTGGTTTGATTTTTCAATGTTTGAACATTTTTGATTATTTGCTTAACTTTTTAATTCCAAATTTCCAAATGCAAAACATTTGTTATCTCATCTTATTGTTTATGTTTAACTTCATGTTTGAGCTATAAGTGCCTTATCATTTATGTTTGACTTCATAATTGAGCTTAAATTGCCTTATCATTTTTGTTTTACTTTATAATTGAGCTAAAAGTGCTGTATCATTGGTTTTTGGCTTTATTTATTTATTTTTAAATTCTATTCATCACCATTGATCATCCAAATAATTCACCTACCAGTAGTAATTCACACAATAATAAAGAATAAATGTATCTATGTATCTACCCATATTGTAGTATGTGTTGTGTGTATACTACCTTATATGCCTTTGTTTATAAATATATGTATAGTATAAAGCATTCAGATGTATATATAATAATGACCGCTTGTTAATAACGATATATTTAGTAATTTATTCATATAATATTTATAGAAATGTACATTAATTGAGTGTTAATTTATTTATTAACTTGCGATTTTTGCAATCAAATAGGCCATGTGCAATAATAAATTATTTAGAAATATAACAAAATATTACTTCTCAAAGCATCCCAAAAGTCGGAATGGTGACTTTAAGGGGAGAGATAACCCATGAAGGGAAGATAACTCCTGTGATCCTATGACAGTAATTAAAGATTTTTGTCATGTAATGAGAGAACCCATGAAGGGAAGATAACTCCTGTGATACTATGATGGTATTTAAAGAGTTTTGTCATGTAATGAGAAAATTGTTATTGTGTGTATCTTAAGTAGTAAACTGAAGGTATCTAGAGTGATAATTGTGATAATATTTGTTTTTCTAAATGTAGACACGTCTTTCTGTCTCGATACTGCCTCCGTCATTTCTTCTTCCTCCTCATTAAGTCGGGGTAAGGGCATCCTTTTTGCCATTTGTTGTATCTCTTTGCAGTGTCTGTTGTATATATAAATCTGTTCTTTTGTTTAGCTGTCTGTTTTTACCTGTCTGTTTTTACCTGTCTCAGCTTTCATGTCTGTTTTTACTTTATTGTTACTTCTTATGTTTTTACCTGTCCGCTTCCATCTGTGTATCCTCGTTAAGCTTTACCTATAGATGTCACACAACATCATGTTTACGTAAAGACGCAGCAATTCAGCCACTGTTGCTTTGTTTGTCTGTCTGTCTGCCCTTCTGTCTTTTCAACCTTTTTGTGTTTCATAGTTAGATTATACACGTATAAGTATTCATTTAGAGTTGAGCATTCCATAATGATTAGAACGTAAATAACATGTAGATAAATATTGAGTTCAATAATTTGGAGGAAAAAAGGGACATCAAAGGACCCTTTGTTAATGGATTTTAAAAATCATATCTTGATTTTTAAGATAAAATCAAAATAAGTGTTTTACGTAAAATAGATACAAGACTAAATCTTCTGTGTTAAGGAATGCTCAAATAGTCATTTTATTTATGTTTGTTATTTAAATATAGAGTTTCATATTGTGTTATATTATACTAGATGAACTGATTGATGTTATTTGCATCTATATTGTAACAGTGTTAATCTATAGCATGGCTTTGAATTATTATTGATAATCTTATATACAACAATTGTTACAAGAATTATGAATACCATGTAATTTAGTTTGTATTGACTATAAGATAGATATGATTTGTTTAAAGGCGTTGACAACACATCGCAGCGAGGGTCCTCGTTATCACTAGCGATACAGTGAGGCAATCTGTACTAGAGATACGACTTGAATCCTGATATATCTAATGAATGAACAGTACATGTAAATAATATGCTGTAATCTCGGACATCCATGTGAAGAAACTGTGATAAAGAGGAAATGTTTCATTTCTCTGTAACAAAGTACATAGGTTTATGTACGAAACTCGTGCAATGCAGTAAATAACATCCTTTTTCAGAATTCCTGAAATTGATAATGACATGCACTTAACATATACTTGGACACAACTTGTAAAAATTTGTCGTAAGTTTGCCTGCACTTAAAAACACTTAATGTGGAAATGCGCAGCAAATTTTTATTCAAATGTCCATTGTGCAATATTTTTTGTAATTTGCTGCAGAAATGAAGAATTGAGTGATAAAAGTTAATTTATACTAACTCAACAAATGAATTTATTACCATTTAATTTCACACTTTGTGGGCATATGTAAGAATTATTATCATTTTGAATGTAAAATTATAATTTATGAACTGTGAATAAAGGTGTGCGCATACATTTACTGTGACTGCACAATTCTCTAGAAGGTACGAGATAAAATCTTCAAATCAAAAACATTTCAGATTTTATTAGCCCAGCAATTATATTCTTCTTTGATGAACAAGTCATGTCATTCAAATTCAAGAAAGAAAAAAATACAGATGCGTTACAATTATTGTCTCCCCTGATTAAGTATGGAACAATGAGTTATTTCCCTTGAAAGATCATATTTTGTGATTTTCTTGAATCTCAGCTGTTAAATTTTATACAAATAATGCTTGACATTTGATAATGATGATTACACTAAGAATTATATTGTTTGCTTTAGAAAGATTGTTTATTGAAAAAATGATCTGTTATTTACCTTAAATTGTTGTTTTTAATGAAATAATTGGTGATACATGATATATCCCATTAAAGGTGCAATGCTCACTTTACACAGACGTTAATGTATTTATACACAGAACACAATGTGGCTGCTGTTTGAATTATATGAATATTAATTTATTGATATTTGAAGTCTTTGTTTGTGTGATACTCAGAAAACACTTTGTTATACTTTACAAGGTATTACGATTCCTTGAACTTTGACCCAGAACTACAATAAAATCTAAAACCTATCTGTTGAGTTCCGAGTAATATTACATAATGTTCCAAGCATATTCGATTACCTGATCTACGTAGAAATTTGGTCTGGAATTGAATTGTGTTTGTCTGGCACGTTAGGTTGGTAGGTCTTTGAGATTGGGCGATTAATTAAATTGATGTTATGGCGATTCCTGTCTGGCTTGTGGAAACATGATGCTTTCTGTATATCTACACGATATAAGGCTTGGTTTATGTTTCACAGAAGTTTGGATCCAGTCCTTCTTTGACATTTTAAACGGTTCTCTGATTGATTATTGTCTGGAAGTCTATGTATAAAGGATCTTTATCAATGTATTGATGGATTTTTATTCTGCTTGTATGGTAATAGCTTTGTTGAAAGGAAATAAAGATCAAATTTAGTTTTATTTAAGATTTATTGTCAATGTGTTTGTTTGTTTTCGTACCAATAGAGTTCTGTGGAGACAACTTGTCTTTAAGAGTTGTGTTTTTTTCTGTGGTATGACAAGAAGTCTATTGGTAGTGAAAACAACACCAACAATTTTATTCTGTCTCGTCAACCCAAAATATAGACAATAATTTAGGGTGCTTGGTTTGTTTTATACACAACTATACAATTTCCTGATCTTATTGTGGACTTATACTTATGTGTATCCAAAGAGGTTATTTTCTAAGTAGACAGCTGGTGATTAACTCATGTTGTTGGTGTTGATTGCTTTTCTCATACTCCTTTAAAACTGAAGGTCTAAGTAGACAGCTGGTGATTAACTAATGTTTTGATGTTGTTTGCTTTTCTCATACTCCTTTAAAACTGAAGGTTTAAGTAGACAGCTGGTGATTAACTTATGTTTTGATGTTGTTTGTTTTTCTCATACTCCTTTAGAACTGAAGGTTAGGTTTGTTGTAGTTGTTAGCAGATTTCCTATTCTAAATTTGAATTTGTAATCAGGTTGTTGTTTGTTATTCTCATACACAATTAGAACAAAACTTCATGTTTGTGCAATTATTTCTTGTGTTCCTTTTCCAACATTGTCATCAAGAGATGAATTTGTAATCAGGATGTTGATTGATTTTCTCACCTTTTATGGAGACGTATGGAGACGTCAAGGTAAAAAATCAAGTTGAGTCATATCATTCCACTGTTAACATTTTCTTTCTTGGACTGTCATTTTCTATATTGATAAATATGTAATGAGGTATTTGTTTGATTTTTCATCTACCAAAATATTACGTATTGGTGGGTGTAGAGGTTTTTTAGTTTACTGTATACATGTTACATATTATGCTTTCCTTTGTCTTTGTTTAGTTGTGGTACATCACCATTACAAAGAATGACTGTTTCAAAGCATGTGCATAACAGGAAGAATCTCATTATCTACGAAAGTAGAATTAAAAATAAGCAATTTGAAATAAGAACAAGTTATTATTATAACATTGATAGTCAATCTAGACCACATTGATTTGAGGTTTTGTGTGAACACATGAGACATCTGTGTTTGTACTCCAAAATGAAGGCCTTCACTGTAATATTAAAACAAACACTTGACGACCATCATGGTTTCATATAGCAACGAAAGAAACAGGAAGTCAGCGATAGGAATACTCAGATGCTAACGATTTATTGACTCTGCCTCATTTGCGTAAAGTACACTTTATATTTTTATTGACAAGGTTTCATTTCAATTACAATTTTGTTTGCCGAAGAACTAAAACAAATAGGATGATATTACCAAAGAGCACGCTTCAGATTCAATGAGCTGTTAGGTGTTTGTTCTCGGATTTGAGATAAAATGTAAAATGAACTGATTTTGACAGATGCATCTAAATTGTTCATAAATCTTGCATATTGTGACATTGCCTACCATTTTGAGCACAATTTGGTTTCCGAAAAATAATTTTGAAAACAGATAGAAATTTATTCTATTTGAAAACTTTGCACAGGTATTCAAGATTTATTTCTTCAAATTAATGACTCGCAAAAATCAACACCATAAAAAACAAAATCCCAAAGAAACACAATGCTCTCCCCCATAACACAAAAAAATCTCCAACATGAAATAAAATCTCCCTCAAGTTGCGTACAAATCATCCCCTATGTAACACAAAACTCCCCCCATGAAATGCAAAAATTTCCTCCTCCTCCCCCAAATAAAACAATAAAAAATTCCCCATGAAAAACAAAAATGCCCCTCCCTTGTGAAAGTTTTAAAGGTTAACAAGTAAAATGTCAATATGATCTTGTATGAAACATTACATCAGGAAATGTATAATTGTGTGAATGACAGAACATTAGTCAGAACTATTTTTAGTAACATTCAAGTGGTCATGTGACAAGATATGATGCACATCTTCATCGAAGATGATTATATTGCTTTCATGTGCCTACATTGACAGGAAATCGACGATTTTAGCCAGGAACAATAAAATTAGTTGATTTCATCTAAACATGACAGTCTGTTACATGTCAGATGTGTTTCCAGTTACCCGTTATTGTCAGGATAATGACTAATAAATCCACCACAGATGAGATCTTTATTTGGCATCAGTTATGATTTATAAACAACAACCATACTTACCAACGTTTTGAAATTTTTATTGGGAGTAAATATGTAACAAAATCTTAAAATGTCTTTGATACCTATATACAATGCCCTATATGACAGAATAGTAGTGTAAACTGCCTCATTTTAAGTAGTTCTGGTGAGCAATACACCAAGTTGAATTATATGCCAATGTCAAAAGTGAAAATTGTGTGTGAAAAATAGGGAGACTCCCTCCTAAATGGGGAGCACTGGTAACTATAAACAACATGTTGATAACAAAAGAGACTTGCAGCAAATTGTATATCATGCAATGCACGTATTTTAATAACAACTGTCACAAGTTTTATAGAGTAGATACTAGTAGATTCAGAGTCAATCAGAAATGACCCAGGTAGAGACTGCCTAGCAAGGGTGATGCTGTAACTGTAGGGGTGTTTCAGTGTCCACTAGAGAGCTATAGTGACCACTAGAGTGAGTGCTTCAGTGTCCACTATTGGCTATTAAATTAACACTGAGTGCTTCAATGTCCACTATTGGCTACTAACTGACCACTGGGGTGCTTCATTATCCACTTTTGGCTATTAAATTACCACTGAGTGCTTCAATGTCCACTATTGGCTACTAAAGAACACTGGGTTGCTTCAATGTCCACTATTGGCTACTAACTGACCACTAAGGTGCTTCAATGTCCACTATTGGCTTCTAATGGGCTACTGAATGACCAATAGGGTGCTTCAATGTCCACTATTGGCTACTAAATGACCAATAGGGTGCTTCAATGTCCACTATTAACTTCTAAATGACCAGAGAGTTACACTGACCACTAGGGTGCTATAGCAGTGACCAATTAGATGTTACATTGTCCAGCACTTGATCATCTTGCACAGGACAAGTAACACATGCTGTCATGACTTGAACCTTAAAGTATTAAACCTTTATTAACATAAATGGTAGCTTCCATTCTATTTGCAAGACTGTACCAAGTAAGTTATCAGGGGTGTTTGATACTAAAATCTGGTGCAAAATCTTATGTAGCATTATGTCATTATGAAGTGAGTTTATATAAGTCCAGCTGGTGACATTCTTATTTATAGTTTATAGAGATATAATAGGTATGAGGGTTGACAAGAATTTTCTATAAAAAAACACAACTTGTAACATCTTGTGTAATATCATATAACAATAGAAAAATATGGAGCATCTTGTATCTCTCAAATACACAATGAATGTAGTAATAATAAACTCAGTTTTGTAATAAACTTAGTAATGTAATAATTAAATGGCTTATCCAACAGATACTACAACAGACTTTTGGTATTTTACTGGTTAACACCGACGTTGATCACCTGACACCATGTTGCCTACATCACTGTGAATGACATATACTTCTGTATGATTGTGTACCATGAAGTACATCAATTCTTAAAGATAAAAAAAATAGATTACAGAACTTATAAAAGTTCACTTTCAGAAGTGCTGTAGCTTTAAGATGCAGTTTGTGTTCTTGCTGGAGAAAACGTAGAAAAAATCATTGGCTGCTATAACTTAAGGAAATATATCGTTGTAGCTTTAAGATGCAGTTTGTGTTCTTGCTGGAGAAAAAGTAGAAAAAAATCATTGGCTCCTATAACTTAAGGAAATATACCGTTGAAGCTTTAAGATGCAGTTTGTGTTCTTGCTGGAGAAAACGTAGAAAAAAATCATTGGCTCCCATAACTTAAGGAAATATACCGGTATTCTGGTCCTTGTGGTATTCACAACCCCTTCATAACGGGCTTCAGTAAAACACATACTGTTATCAATCCTTCAATTTTAACCTATTAATAGAAAGTAGATGTGCATAAATCAACTTAAACCAGATTTACTATTTGTGACATATATGCTCCACCATTCATATTAGTATCATTAGAATGTGATGGATGAATTACTGTCTAAGATTACTAATGGCTTGCTGTGGTCATTGTCCTTATCCATGGGTCTCACCTGAAATGGTTTTACCTGTAACCTTTGACAGACTATACAGCAGCATCTGTCACCATGTTTAATGATACAATATATTATGTGATTTATGAAAATACTTTTATTGAGTTTGATTTGGTTTCAGTATAGTTTGTTTCACTGGGGTGTAACTTCCCTTTCAATGCATGTCTAGGTCATATTGAGACAGTGTCTGCTTGTGACAGTGTGCACATATGGTGACTTTATAGTGCTGCCTCACTGAAATATCATGCTGCAGACATCATGACAGGATACTTTACTCAGTAACATTATCCTGACACTGAGCCAACCAGTCCTCCTTTTCCTACCATGAATGTTGAGGCTTAGAAAGGAGCCAGAAAAATAATCTAATTTTAATGTCTTAGTTGGCACAACCAGGGATTGAACCCAAGACCATTTGCACATGTAGTGAACACTCTCAAATACATGTACATATATCTATATTCTTATATCTTTGAAAGCATCATTGGTGCAGTTCGTGTCACTGATATTCACAGTATTCAGATGATATCATTTTCTTTTGACTTTCCCAGCATCAGAAGAAATGTCCCTAAGTCAACTATCCAGCTATATCTACCTTAGAATATTCCCAGCTTCTCAATGACTTTCCAAGTATAGATGACAATATCTGTCCCTACTATACTATAATCTATACATGCTATATACTCCTTTCTGTATATATATATATCTACATTGGAATACTGCCCAGCTTCCCAGCCTGATTAATGGTCACAGCACATTCCTGTGATAACCAATGACCCTCACTAATCAATAACTTGTCCATAAACATGGGTCAGTTTATTTACCCTGTGGTCAGTTAATTTGGACAATTTCATTCCTCTCAATACCTATAAGTCTACTTTAAGTAGAACAGAGTCACTGTGAAAATAAACATATATCCCAGTTCTACAGTCATACCAATATGTGTGTTACTTGATTTTCTCAGTTGCAGATCTAAATACAGTGCAACCAGCTCTAGTGACAACCTCTATATATACCATCTGTACATAAAGACCACTAAAATTGGGTCCCTTGAAGTCTATAATTACACTTATTGTTTACCTGTATATAAAGACAACCTCCATATAAAGACCACTTTTTCTGGTCTTTTAGATGGTCTTTATAGACAGGTTTGACTGTACATGTATATATATGTGTGATGAAAACACTGTTGAGCCTAGGCTCCCAGTTATAAAGTGATATCTGATTAGGGAATGTATTTTGTAGGTTTATCATCTGGAAATTGTTCAAAGGTTCAAAATTTGTATAAGCTTTTTTCTTCCTTGTAAGCAGTTGACATTGAAAGGGTAGGATAGGAACTGGTTGGTTGGTGTCAGAATGTTTGACAAAGTGGGATAAGATGTAACCTTGTCTAAAGGGTGATATTGAAGGGAGACTGCACTATGAAAGTCAGTCTGATTTTGAACTGTGATAGGCATACACTATGAAATGTGTTGAAAAGATGCCAAACATTTACCAATAAAACAAAAAAGGCATAGAGACTATGTAGCCTGGTTCTCTCCTATTGTTTGCACTTTTCTCCTTTAGGACTGTGCTCTAATAATATTAAAGGAGCCCAGATAACGTATGGAGAAAACCATTCAAATAAACAGGGTAAATGCTTATCATCAGTTTTATCTTGAAATCATTATATGGTTCATGTAAACAACCAGACCGGTCTGTCTGTGGCTCCCTCTGTGTTATTTCAATATCAACCCACAGTAAGAGTTGTCTCCCATTGAAAAGTTTATATTTTCTACTTGTGATGTGTACCAGGCTACTAAATCAGTAAAACACTGAAGATGAAGTACAAATCATATGTTGATAAAAATTAACAAGTGTCCACCCAGGTTATCTTTATCTTATCCTATCTATGAACCTTTCAAATCCTTAGATATCGGAAAATAAAAATTTAAAAAACAAGATAGGAAGAGATGTCGGTGAAAAATCAATGTCAAGGAGATAAATATCCGAGTATTATTGTATAAGTCCAGTAATGTGTGACTAAATTTTGACAAGTTCACTTCTTCTTCATCAAGAGCTCATCGTTAAACATTAGTCAGCATCCGATACTGTCTTTTACAGTCAAAATATTTGACCATAATAGTTCATGTCCCTGTTAAACTGACTGATTTCTAAGAAAAAACAGTTTTAGGACGGAAATGATAACTTACTTGGTTTACAGAACATGAAAGATACCTTTCAATATTTCAAAGTTATTGTGCAAAATATTTGTAATAGTTGATAGTTTCTTGAAGAAATCAAGACCTTAATATAAAGCCTTAAGGTCTGCCAATCCGTGATGTATAGGCATGAAGCATATCATTTAATTAACGATGGAGAACAATGAACTCATCAGTTTTGTGTCACTGTTAAAGTTAACATGCTCTAGGCTAAGTGATGTGACCAATGTCTGCCATGTCCTGCAGAAATGGCTCTAGTTTAATCTACCGTATCAAATTTGAATATTTCTTTGTTCCAGAATCTTCCCCGTCTTGGAGCTAGACCTCAGTTATGTCCAGATATTATTAAATCCATTTCCCTACAAGACAAGAAAACACATAGTTTATGAATCATGTGGAGAAAATGATGAATATGACTTAATTATACACTTTAACAGTCTATTACTAAAGCCACTCTAGTTTTGCTCATCCTTGGTTCGATACAGCAGCATTTTTGTACAATTAAGGATGCTGAATTATTGATGCAGCTCAGATTTGAAGGGTCCTGTCTAATTGGTTTTGGTAAGGCCGATGGTCATAAGTTCATACTTCTGTTATAGTAAAGCATGTCACATTATGAGTGTTGTCCTTCAGCAATGCTTTGTACTGCTTTCTTCCTGTTAATTTTGTCTGCAAACTTGGAGGCAATTTTGGATCTTGTGGCCATCTGGGTACCTCTATGGTGGCTGAACAACATATTTGATTAACCATAATTTGAAAGCTTTAATCTCTTGGGTATAGAAAATCTGGGGATATTGTTTTTGTTTTTTGATTGGCGTCTGCAGCATAGCACAATTTACATGATGACTTGATAGACTGGTTCTCTCTCTTTGATTTGCTGTTATGTGTTCTGCTAGCGCAGTCCTGGTGGAAAGAAATGAACAAGGGACAACAACCAGTGTAGACTAGAATTGTGTTATTTGTGAGAGAACTTGGTGATGTTATCATTGTTGCTGACTGAATGGAGTCTGCAGCATAGTATATTTACAAAATTACTTGATACACAGGTTATCTCCCTTTCATATGCTGCACTTTGCTCTACTAGTGCAGCCCTGCCCTGGTGGAGTGAAGTAAACCAAGGACATCAACCAGTCTAGGGTAGACACTTGAGAGTCTTTGTATTAATTTACAAGACATGAAAACATGTTCTCCTCACTGAGACTTGAGAATCTCAAATCTGACATGAGTTTTAAATTGATTAAAATTAAGGTAGTTTTTGACAGGATGTTCATATAAACTAAAAAAATCAAAACTAATTTAACATGAGATGACCTTGTAATATAATCATCGTTTATTACAGTATCCATGTATACAAACATGTATATGTCATGTACCAAGGTAGCGTAGCTATCATAGTACCTAGAGATACATTGATCTTCATGTATAAGATATTTATATTTGTGTAGACTAGATGTTCCAGAGTAAATTTAAGGAAATTGCTGTAATACTGGAATTTATGCTCATGTTGGAAACCATATGTGGTATACCCAGGAAACAAAAATACAAAAATAGAAATGCCAAGAGTGAAAAATTAAAACCTTCTGCTTTTCTTGAAATAGGATGGTTCAGAGGCTAAACAGAAACAGTGTTCAAAGTATGGTATAGATATTTTTCCGATATATTTTTGAAAATTAAATTGATGAAGGTAGGTGTCAAATTTATTATTTTATAAGCAGATTTTTGACACAAATAAGAAACAGCATTTGTAAATTATTTGCTGACAATGTATCGTAACATATTCATTTAATGGTATAATGTAAATAATTTTGTTCAAATAGATTAAATTTAGTGATGTTTATAAAACTCTTGTGTACTTTTTGTTAAAATGGTCACTTTCTGTTTCAAGTACCGGGTATGTGATATAACTGCACATAAATCTGTACAATTTAAATCAGACTAGATATTTCCAATGTCTTCCTAGAACTACAATATTATAGCTAGCCTATAAGGTAATACCTATTACACACGATTATCTACCTGTTTTGTTTCTGTCAATTATAATGCTAAATCCGCCATTGACGACACTTTTAAAACTTTGTTTTTGTAAATAAGGTGTCATATTTCCCAGTTTAGAATCTCCTACACAGGTTTTTAAATTTCGTCAAAGGAAGTTTCATAATAATTGGCAGTAATATGACAGCCAGACAGATCTAATTGAAGAAGCATGTTGTGCAGGGCAATTTAATAAGGAAGAGCAAATGTTAGGTTTGAAGTCTTAATTTCTCTTTCAAGTGTGAAATTGCACTTTACTGTCAATGACTTTATATTAGTTTAAGTTGTACTTTAGGAACAAATTACACTTCTTTGTTTTCAATTTTGAAAAATACACAGCGGAAATTCCAATTCTAAATATAATATGTGATTGACATGACCGAGGTTGTGTGTCTTTAATGTAGGTTTTAAAAGAGCTTTTTAACTTCCATGAAGTACTCAATTTGTGAGAAAAAAGTTATGAACTTAATCACCAGTAGTTTAAATCTAGAGGTTGTTGGCATAGTGTGGCTTGTGGCTTAATCATAACTTAATTTTGACTGTATTTACAAGTTGACTCTTGTTTCCAATGCATATAGACAGAAGTACTGAAGTACCTCACCTTTAGGATGGGTTGGGGTTGAAGGGTCTGGTTGCATTCATGGTGTCTACCTCTTCTTGAAGGTTGTCCCTGACACAAAGAACATGAAAATGGCACAAGTATAGACAAAATATTTAACCATACTGGAAAAACTTCAAAGGTTTCTGACTCCCTTAAATTTAAGTTTTATGTCACAGAGAAAGTACACTAAAGTTCAAAATCAGCGTTCTTTTTACTACATTCTTGTCCAATATAGCATAAAATTGTATGTATAATGTACATGTTGAATCCATGATGCACAGTAGATCACTCGTAACAATTAAACTGTCACAACACTTTACCCATAAAACATTTCTTTATGATGTAAATACAGTTTTATTGGTGAGAAATGAATGTCGTGTTGACCTTTCAAGAAAACATTTCATGCTGGGAAGGATCCAATCTGTCGATAAAAGAAAGTCAAAAGATGGATTTAAATCGGATGTATGTAGCTAAAAATATTTGAAATAGTTTGAATTTGATATTAAAAAAGGATATTAAAGAAATGTCAATCAAATTCTAAAAGGTGTCTTTCTCCTGAGAATCGGCTTTTAAAGAATTCTTTAAATTTAAATAAAATGTTGAAGCCTTCTGTTTGCACTGTGAGTCTGTTGCCAGTTTGTGACTGTCAACGTGAAAAGGGTAAACTAAAACGCATCAATTTAAACGAAGAATTTAATAAAGATCACTTTAATTTGTTACATGTCAGAATTCCCCATACAAATATACATAAACTTTATGTCATGTCTGTTGGCTTATAAAACGCCCATAATTACTGTGAAAATGTTTGTAGATCATGATATTGAATATTTTCTATCACATAAAGCATGTTTAAATGCTTAAAGCTGAAAAAGTTTGTCATAGCGTACAGGCACAAATAATGTATCAATATGTGTTCATTTATTTATGAGTTAATTGTCATTCATTTGAACACAGAACATTCAGGAAAGATACTAAAGATATGTTGAAGAAAATCCTCCTGATCTGAGATCAAATGTCTTGACAAAGTTGTGTAAACCTCCTGAATTGACTTGACCACTCTGCCACATGCATGTTATGTCGAGTGGGAATTATGTATAGTGGTTTTAAAAAAATTATATTTCTATTCATTTTCTTGTTTTCTTGATATTACTATTTGATTACAAAAGCTATTAAGCTCTGTTTTTTCCAATTATCTCATTGCTAAACCTTTCATTTTCGTTTTCTAAAATACACACTTATAGCTACTACTCAGATATTGTTCTAGTAATTTTCATATAATATTTTAACTATAATAGTACTTATATAAATAGACTTTCAATAAATTATTAGCAGAAGCCAGTAAGACTGTTTACAAGGAGATTGGTCAGACAAATAGATGGAGCCACTGGGCAGATAGATAGACATATAGATGGAGCCACTGGGCAAATAGATAATATCTATGTAATGTCTATAAATGATTATTACTGACATACATTTAAGTATGGGATCAGATATTTCACAGCCAGTATCTAAGATAAAGATCTGTATAATGTATATTTTTATTGGTGATTACAAACTTGCCTGGTCATTGTTGTTTAAAAATTCAGGACCAGACTCCAAGTCTGGGCCACCTTAATGTAAAATTAAGTTAAGTCAATGACATAAAGAATATTTAAATTGAGAATTATGGTAAGAATTATGTGTAAACATTGAGTCTGTTATTGTGGCCTATTTATCACTGTGTTTACATAATTTACTAGCAATCTCATACAAGGCAGTCCGTCTACTGCATAATACTACACAGTAAAGGATTATTTTTTTTTCATTTAAACATTTTAAACTTAAATTCAAAATTAATATATCATAATTAGAATAAAATTGTGTTTAATCTGGGATCAATATAATTATATTAGATCCCAGGTTTAATTTACCATGAAATTTCCACAATTAAATTAAATATTATTTTTAATTCATCTTTATTTAGCATTATATGCATGTACCTATACAAAATGTTGAAAGTTTGTCTGCTATACAAAGAATTTTTATTTTATTAAGACATTTTAAACCTAATGCTAGAAGAGGATTCATAATTAAAGTTAAATTGTGTTTAATTAACCATAAAATTTCAACAGTTGAAATTAAATATTATTTTACATTCAATATCATATGCATGTACGAGTATACAAAGTGTAAGTCATTTCTTTTTCAAAACAGTGATCAAAGCTATAAAATTTAATATATTGTGTTTGCTGATATAACTATATGACAAATCATGGGACTTCGCAAGTCTAGGATCTATATAGATAACCATCTACCTGTGTAATATATAATTACTTACATCAGTAACTTGTCTGACATTTAGTGTGTGTATTTGGCACTATCTGCTGGGATCAGTCATTATTTGGTAAAGTTATGAGAGACAGACATGGTTATGGAATCGAATTAATTGACCATTAAACGTATTAAGCACCTGTCATAGCAGTGATTATGATTGGTAGATTACACACAAAAAAAACTCAAAGGATTCTCTCCGAACTTTCAAATTTAAGTTTGAGATCACAAGACTATTTGGAATGTTAGACTTGTTCATAGTGATGATGACGATGACCACGACTACGGACGAGACAAAAAGCTCACAAAGACCATAAGAAAAACGATAAGAAAAACAATATTGATGACAATTTATTTGTCTATGGTTACTTTTTTTTTTAAAGTGTACAAACATTGGGATTAGAAGTTGTAAATGTAATTAAATTCATAAATATTATTCTGTGAAACTGTATGATTTCCTTTACATGAAAAATGTAATTACATCAATACAGATTTTACTGTACAAAATATGAATATAAATTTTATTTGATAAATTCGATCCTGGCAAACATGAATTGAATCCTGGGGACACAGGCATAAAAGATATTCCATGTACTTATTAATTATTATCTAATATATTTTACAAAGTTATAAATAGGACCCTGGGGCATATTGCGATCATTATTGACTGTTTTAATCTATTACACTAGGAAAACGGGATGCTTTTGTTGTTTTGACAATTTTAGCTTCAAGTTATCTGTTATGCTATCTCACAAAGACCTAGGATCTGTGTATGTGCTTAAATTGGCAGCAGGGCATCATTAAAATGCAGTAAATTTAATACTCAAAACATCTCCAGTTTATTACATAACTAAAAAAATATCAAAACAGTGAAAACTGATGTTTGTTCTACGCCAACCAGTGCGATGGTCTTGTGGTTAGGGCACTCGCTTCGTGCTGGTAGACTGGTGCTTAAGAATCCCGGTCGGGTCAAAACCTAAGACTTTAAAATTAGGCAATCTTCTCGCTCCCTGCTAAGCGCCCCGCATTACTGGGTAGAAGGAGGACTGGTTGGCTTGGTGTCAGAATAATGTGATCGAGTGAAGTATCATGTCAATGTGTCTGCGGCGTGATATTTCAGTGAGACAGCTAGCACTATAAAGTCACCATCAGTGCACACTGTCCCAAGCAGACACCGTCTCGATATGACCTAAATGAGTTAAAGGGACGCTAAAACCCAATTAACAAACAATTGTTCTCCGCCAGTACAGATAACAAGATGTTTTACATTCATACAAATAAGAACATACCTGCCAACCTTAGATGGGGGAGATTTTCAGATTCCGTTGGGGAGAATTAATGTTTTAGTCAGAAATAATAGGGAATATCGGAATCTTCAAGGGGGAGACAATGCGTGAAAGGCAAGAATTTTAGTCTAAAAATAGGGAGTCTCACTATTTATTGGAGAGTCTTAGCAGGTATGTAATAAGGGTGTTTGACAATGATATACATTTATGTAAAACAAAGCTTCCCCTTATTCAATAGCTAGTGATATTGGATCTTGCCTATCTATTATACTGCACACAATGAAGATCATCACTTGGTCGGTGGTATATGACTAATGTCTACATGAAATCGCATTTAACAACCATGGAGGTTCGCTTGTTAAATTAAGGGAGTTTCGTATGCAGGTGTGCACAAGTTAAAAGGTATGCTGGTTAAATTAAGGTTTCTTGTGCAGGTGTGCACAAGGTTACTCCTTCATAAACCACAGATAATTAGATGTGCATGTTTACACATAATGAGTAACCCATTCTAACTCTGGTTACCTTGTGATTGGGTGTAGGGCTATATACATCCTTGCCAATATTTTGCAAAGTATCCACATTTGAGATAGAGTTTAGTCATAATACAGATGTCGGTTTGTATAGAAACTGCAGTTATATAAAACCTAGTTGTTAACTGAAATAGTTTCATCAGCCCAGCAAAACCAGACGCCGATAAATATAGCAAAAAAAGGTAGTGGTGAAATCATTAGATACATAATGAAAACATGCTGTAATAGATAACAAGGGGAGATAATTGAGATAAAAGGGAGATAACTGGTATAATCATTAGTCACAGACTGTTAGGGTGAATTAGGGGGTCACCACAGATTGTGCCAACACTTCATTCTTTCGTTATTTTTATACACAGTGTTTGATCTTAACTAGAGGGAGAAAAAAGAAGTCTGTTTTATATTGTGAGGGAAAGTCAGTTTCCTTTATTATTAGAATTACTGCCAAGAAATGTTGTTTCTGTTTCCAAGTATTAGTGCACTGGGAACTCCTAATTGTTATAAGATAGTGTATATGTCATATATCAGATTCTTACAAACACACAAAGAATTATAAATTTCTTTCCATGGCCTCTCATTTTTCTATGTGTTTTCAATATATACTGCATGTATACCTGGAAATGTACGCTCCTGGTTAATTTCATCTTTTGGCAACAGAAAATGTATTCGCTCCGAGTTAAAACCACCCTAAGTTTATTTGCAAATTAAAGAAAATACAGCTGGACATTTTCATTTGTGTTTTAAATTTACCCTCTCATTTAAAGGGTGAAAATGACAGAAAATTAAACTGGGGTGAAAACTTCAAGGTATACAGTATTTGCTTCAGATTTCTGGTCACATGTCTGTCCCCATTATAAGTTAAATTTTCTTTTGGCTTTGCCACCATTTATTTAAGAACATGAAAATGATAAATAAATTTATAGTGCCTTATCTGGAAGATTTGTAAGAAAGGATATGCGTTTGAGTGGTCATTATAATTTAAAAGAAAACTGGAACTGGCCACCATGGATTATTTTTTAGAAATATTAAGCAATTTTTTTTTCTTTTATAAGTCGGACAAGCGTGTTGGCTCAGAGGTAGGTTCACTTTATACTGGTAGGCTGGGCGGGCGGGGGTTAAAATCCTGGCTGTGTCAAAACCCAAGATGTTAAAAGTTAGGCAATCTTCTCGCTCCATGCTATGCACACAGAATGTCTGGGTAGGAGAAGGACTGGTTGGCTTGGTGTCAGAATAACGTGACAGAGTGAAGTATTACGACAATATGTCTGCAGCCCAATATTTCTATGTGACAGCACTATAAAGTCGTTATCAGTGTGCACTGTTTCAAGCAGACACTGTTTAAATGTGACCTAGACATGAG
>JAUMGZ010044501.1:0-19086 GCA_032359645.1 Pododesmus macrochisma | reverse complement strand
TAATTCCCTTTTTTTTACTTTCTGTTTTCTACATATCAAGAAAGACTGTTACATTAGAACAAGGAATACTGTGTTTGGAGTTCACCAGTGAGTTCAGATTGTAGTTTATTCTACAGTAGATAGATGACAACATAAGTTGTACAAACCGTTTACAGCTCAGTATTATCTACATACAGGTGATCTTACTAAGAAGTGACAAACACTACAGCCAAATCTTAATATTTCAAATGTTATTCAGGTGCAATTACCTTAACCTGCTTAAAACCTTTTGCTGATTATCAAATACAGTTTTAAGAAATAAGTTGTCTAAGCTAAAATGTTGTAACTTGAATATTCATTTTTAGATTCCAGAGTTTTTATATCAAAATGTCCCAACATATGTTATTTCAAGTAGAGTGGATTTTTCTGTTGTGCCAACCTGATTGTTAAGAGTTACTTCCCCTTTGTCAGTGAGGTTAATTTGGTAACTTGGGGTTTCCTTTTCCAGATCAAATTTGTCAATTAAAATCAGCCCTCAAGCACTTTGGATGTAAAGAAATCTTCAATTAAATTTTGTCTTTATAAGATAAAGTATGAAACAATTTTAAGAACCTTTTATTGCACAAATTCAACTTAAATTTAAATTAATAAGAAGAAAAATGATATACACATAGTCTCATTTCAGGACAAGACTTATTTGAACCATAAACAAAAGTTGAGGAAATGATTTTTTACCCAAAATATACCACTAAACAAAAGCTGCAAGAAACAACAGAACTTGCCTTAAGCAATGTTATCTTTTTTTAATTGCAACCATTGCCATAGTTATACAATATTTAAGGAAAACAAAATTTGTGATAGTTTTATGGAAATACATGTAATACTTTATCTTTAAACTGGTTTTCCTTGTCCAACTCTAATACAACTTAATTAAGCAAGAATTAATTCTTTTTAAGGGATTGCAATAAGAAACAGGTTTTTCATGTTTGGAAAATTTGAAGAAAAAATCAAGACTTACAAAATATTTTACACTTGATCAACCAAAGATTGTAAACAAAATAAATTCCAAAAAAAAGAATATCTCACTTTAACAACCTTAATGAAAATCCAAAGATACATGAAATTTGCACAAAAACTTTAACCTGGTAAATTGCTTAAGTAAATGATCTTTTGTACCAAATAAAGGTCAATTCAAATTATTAATAAGCCCATGTAACAATAACCTACCCATACATATTGGCAAACTAAAAGAAAAAAGAGCTTTAAATACTACAGGTAGTGTAAAATAACATAATACTGCCACTTTTGAAGATTGTAATTAATAGAATAATTTAAATCAATTACAAAAAAAAAAACAACACTGATAATAAATACAACAAAAAAACGACGCAGATATAACTTATAAAATTTGTTCTATAAAACTACTAAAAAAATAAAATTTCAAAGTTGCACTTGGAATAAAATTCAAGTACTGCACATTTTGTATTAGTGAAAAAAATAAATTGCTGAAGCTGAGTTTATTCAAAGATTTTCTTAATCCTTTTTGTAAAGTGCCATGTTCATGACACAAGAACAATATTAACATATTACTATTTCTCTAGAGTTTGTGTACAGTCTGATATTGCCATATTATCCGTATGCCACCAAATACTGGTAATTCATTCCTATGTTCTTCTATCATGTATTGTAACATATTTTAAAGTAAGGTTTGTTTTTATTGCAATTTATTTTGTTTTTGACTCTTTTTGTGATTTTAAGGCATGTTAACTCTCCCTACTGTTTGTTAGCATAAACCTGGATCAATGCAGTAAAATATCAAATTAAGCTCATTGGTAGACTGACAATTTTAGGCTGAACAAAAAAAAACAATTCTTGCTTCTCTGTTTATCCTTCATCTACATGTATTCTAAAACTTTCCCATTTATAATTTTCTATTTTTATTATTATTGTTGTTGAATATCAAACTATAGATAATGCATAATAATTAACTCAAATCTTCTTATTCACCAATTGCTTTTTCTTAAAACAACTATGTTTAACAGTAAACTAAGCAAGAAAGGTGATACAGGAAACCAAATTTTTTTTTAAAGTGGGTGTTTAAACCATTTTAGTTTGGACCAATTCTAGGATCTTGGGAAGAAATTGAATAATTTACTTGCGTCTTTTATATCTTATTTTTGCAAGAAACATTTTTAAATCAAGTATTTAATTTTCATAGTGTAAATGGCTTCATTTCCTATTCATTTTCATTTTTCACATATATTAAATCAGAAATAGGCCATTTCATTATAAGTACTATCACATCCAAACTTTGAAATATACATTTATCAACGTATCACACGAATGTACATAAACATACACACATTAACATGTAATGTCAGTGGCTATTTCTTCAGCTGAAAATATGATAGACAACTCTTAAAAATAGTGATTCAATGCACTTCTGTCCGAGATCCTTATGATTTATGTGAAATTAATGCAATACTGCTAGTTTTCTGCTGGAAGGGTACACAACTAACAACCATTCATCGGTGTTGACCACACCCTCGCACACAAACATACATATATCACATACTATACTCGCACACATTTACATATTTTGTGACAACCATTTTAAATTTTCGCATTAATAAGTTACACATATGGAGTGATGCATGTTTTACAACCTGTAAGTGCAGCGTGCCATTTCTATGTTAATCATGAAAAGATGTGGAATATGACTTGTTCTTCATTGGCAGAGATATTAAAATCACCACATAAACCCAACCACCTCACACGAAACAATGGAATAATCCATTCTTCATCCAGGAACATACCAATGTGAACTGGAGGGGTGGAAGTGTAAAAGAAACTATGGTAATTAGTGTAAAATGAGAAAATGTCTACAACAACAGCACTTACACATGGAACACATAGCAGTTATTTTTTAAATTGTCTTTAAGTCAAACTCTCAGAGAGCACATATACCTACAAATTAACAGAATCTCCACTTCTTTCTTAGAAAAATTGTGTGGTCTTTAAGATCAGATATACACACAATCTAACAGAATTCCATATCATATCACCTCTGTACGACACATTGCACTGCGCTAAGAATCGCGATATTATCATTAAGTAGCGGCTTTCGTATCCAGTACACATCATGTTTGATGAGGATCCTCTGAATCGTTTATGGTTTTTGTTTCTGATGACAATATTGAGGATGACACTGAAGAAGATATAGTCGTTGTGGATGAGGTGGAAGATGTCACTGACAATGTGTTTTTTGTGGAGGAGGTTGATGATATAGAATCTGTGTTGGTTGATGCTGCCGAGAAGGGAACAGTTAATGAAGATGATGGTGTGGATGACGGGGTTGATGAGGAAGATGAAGAAGATGTCGTTGACAATGACATTCCAGGAGAATTGAGGAGGAGTTCTTTCCATCGTAAATCAAAGAATTTCCGTAAAGTGTGGCCTGCTCTACCCACTTCTGATTCATCCTCATTGAATGTTTTACAGTTTTCAAATGTCAACCGCGTATCAGCTGCAAAATCTGCTCTCGTTTTGTATCTGAAAAAAAATTCCCAAAACATTTATCTCAAAATTTGTCCATAAAAATTTCACAATCAGCGATTTTTTTAATACCGATACTTATACTTTCTGTTTGGTGTTAAAGTGGTATTAATGATAATTATCTCATGATATGCCATTTGGTTAAGAATGTAAAAAAGTTTAACACAATTTTTGTGGTAAATATTGCATCTTTGTGAGTTGGTTTCTTCACATACCGGTAGATGGCTAATATCATGAACATTTAGAAGTTTATTAAGCAGAATTTGTCCATATTTTCTGAACCCAAAAATTAAACTTATAAGCTGTTGACATACTGTGATTCCCTGAGCTTGTTTTTCATGGTGGTGAAGTCCATTGGTTGTCTGATGTATTTCTTGTATGTAGGAAACTGCTTAAAGTTGACTGGTTTCAGGAACGGCCAACCATCTTCATGTTTCTCCATCTCTGTCAATATTAACCTAGAAAGAACAAAAAACTTCCTTTTATTCCAAATTGATGAAGTCTAATTTCATCTTACCAATTCTGCTTTTTTTTTTAGGTTTTTCCTTGCAAGCTAAATAAATACTTTCATTAACACTATTAAAGTTATATTTATTTTAGTATTGTTAAGCTAGGAAATGTCATATGGAGTAAGTTTGTTTGTATTAAATAACATCAGGTATATCACTAGTGATTTCATTGCCATAGGCAGGAGGGAAGGTGGTTATCACATAGTTGCCAACTCTCCCTATTTGGGAGGGAGTCTCCCTATTTTTCACACACAGTTTTCCCTTTTGACATCAGTATAATTCCTAAACTTTGCTTATTAACTTAATTCAACTTGGTGTACATCTTCGCAAAGCCAAGTTTCGCTACACTACGTTTCACTATGATAAGCGAACTGAAATTGAGTGATTCGTATACGTTGGCTAGCGAAGATGCTTGGTGTATTGCACAGAACTTCTTAAATGAGACAGTTTGCACTACTATTTTGTCATATAAGGCATTGTATATAGGTATTAAAGACATTTCAGTTAAGATTTTGCTACGCGTTTTCTCCCCCACGAAAATTTTTAAAAGTTGGTAAGTATGCGCCACTCACCATCATGGCACCCCCACCAGTTTCGTAAGCACTTTAACTGTGACACATTCACATGGAAGTAAACCGATTTTACAAAGTCGACGCAAGCAGTCGGTGTTTAGGTTTTTTCCTAACTTAATTAAGACATTTCATATCACATAAGTTAACCTCCTCTACTGGCCTCAATTTTAAAAGTCAATAAACATATACCAAATAAATATACAAATAGAAGACATTCAGTTTTGTTATGGCAGAACGTACGTCACTGGTGCACATGAGTGTACTGAGACATCTTGGACAGCTTTTGGAATAACAAAATAAATCAAATATTTTCACATTACAATTTATCCCGTGAAAGTATTAATAATGCACGATTCGATTTTTTAGTAATATAGTTCTTTCAATTGCCTAGTTAGTATAACTGTGTGATACATGTATTAGGATTAATGTCTATTAACCGTTGGTTAGGATCATATAGACGATGTCGAGGAGTTTACCTTTAAGTAAAGTGCAGAAAGCAACATATACGCAAGCAAGAAAATCTAGATATACAGATTTAACTAAGACAATCTAGATATACAGATTTAACTAAGACAATCTAGATATACAGATTTAACTAAGACGATCTAGATATACAGATTTAACTAAGACGATCTTGATATACAGATTCATGTACATATTCTATCTGTCGCGCGAATATTAAGTAAAATAAAATTCTTAACAAACGATCCTCTGACACAGCGGCACACATTATGTAGAATGTACATTTTAATTATGAACACTTGTATGAATATTTCTAACTACGGGTTTCCTTTTTGCCATCTTGATCAGTTCACGTACTCCACAATGTTTTCTGTGGTAAACATGATAATTCACTCGGTCACATTATCCTGAAACCGAGCCAACGAGTTCTTCTCCTACCAGAAATGATGACCGTTTATCGAGGAGCTAAAAATTACCTACTTCTAATACCTTGGGTTTGACGCGACCGGGGATCGAACCTGCAATCTTCCGCACACGAAGCGAACGCTCTAACAACTTAGCAACAACGGCGGTTACAACAACATAAAAACAACTCTATATTTACAACTAAACAAAGATAGAAACAACAACAGCATTATACAACAACATTATACAACAATACAACAGCATTATACAAAAACATTATACAACAGCATATATTATAGTTACATAGATGCGTGATCTATCTTGACTTTAAAATAAAATCTTCATGTTACACCTTCACACACAAAAACCCGCGATAAATGGTGTAAATCTCTACTCCGTATTGAACTTGATCGTACAGGCGGAGATTTTTTTAAAAGAAAATTTCCACTCCAAGGCAATATGTTCAAACATGGACAGATTAATAGAGAGAACTATATGATTTTCCAAAGAAAAAACGCCGAGTTTGACCATTTCCAAAGATGTGGTAGAGTCGATAAGCTCTCATTACAAAGTTGCGTCTAACCGGCTCGGTAATCCGGATAAACTTTTATTTTGTCCGCAGTCGAGGGGGGCAATTAGCGTCCTTAAGCCGACTTTTTGAAGTACTTAATCACAATGCCCGGCTATGTTTAACAATATCAGTTATTTCCATATATTTAAGCCATCTTTATTCTTTGGTAATAACGGGAATAGAGAAAGAATGTAATGTTGGCACACTGGTACTTGGTTCTCGCTGGACATGAAACGACAAGTTATAGACGGTCAAGGATTACCAAGACCACAAGCCCTATATAGTATACCCGACCAGACCAGATTTATCATTAGTCCTTGGCCACAGCATGAAGTGAAACAACCATCTCCACGTGGTCAAGACGATCACTCCATACGGCACCATGTGCGTTCAAGAATGGAAAAGTCTGCAAGGATATGGTGAGCCAGTTATACATAGCTTTTCATAGAGGAAGTGTTTCTTAAATATTCTATATACTAGTTTGATTTTCAAACATTTAATTATATGTGTTTCAGCTATATTTCTAATAAAATTTCTTACACTTTAATCATATCTGGATTGAACATGATATATAGTAGTCGTAGGCTATCGTATAATTCTTTATTTGAAGGACGACGTTGTTGGATGTAGCACTAGGTTTCAATACTGCCTCGCTAAAACCATCTTATTTTGTTATCTATGTCGAAAGATTGAATATCTAGATATTTCAAATTTTCACATGATTCAAAACAATAACAATTTTTCAGGCTATAAAACGGGCCACCGATAAATATAATATGTATAATTATTAGAGACAAATAAGAGCGTGCTTTAATATCATTGCGGGGGTGTTGCAACTTGTAGATGTTTTCAATTGCTGTCCATTCGGTCATTGTCAATTTGCCATCCTTCATGAACACGAATTTGTTTTACTTTTTCTTTCTTTCTTTCATTCATTCATTCATTCATTCATTCATTCATTTACTTTTTCTATTTGTGTTACAACTAGTAGTTGCGTTTTCAATTGCTTAACGTTGGTTGCTGCCAATTTTGCCATCCTGAAGAGTTTGGTTTACTCCTCCTCTCTTTCGTTCACTTTATCTGTTTATGAGTGTTGTTGTATTTTAGACAATTTTCTCCTTTGATCACCAGATTTACCCTAAAAGTGTTGCGTAGGCGTTGTGCACAGTATGAATTTAAACACTGTGTACTTAGTCTACCCAGCATTGCAAAATGGGAATAACAACAAACCACGAGGAACAGCAGAATCAGCTTTACTATTTTGAGAGGAATGATTTTCTTTCTTGTTACTGTTGCTACTTCTCTCCCTATATGTCACCTGGTTTTTCTCCTTCAGTCTTTCGTCACGATATCAGTTACAGATTCTGGTGGTGACTTATGTCTTGGTTTACTATGGAAAAGATTGCATTATACCGAATTGACACGGAAACTGTATCATGGCGGGTGACACACCTTTAGCAGGAAACGCTCACTTCTTCGCGGACACCTGGTTTCGCTTCTTGTTTTTTAAGTAGTGTTTCGTGGTGTTTCCTTTCTGGTTTGATAATTGTATTATTGTTGGTTCTTTTATCGTTGTGCGTCCCACGTTTTCCCTTTGTTTGCCCATGTCCATGGACTTAAGTCTTTCAAATATCGTCTTGATTTTTCGTACTTACTGCTTTAAAACTTCACGCAGCAAGCAAGATGTGTGTGTTTCTTTACCAGTAGTTATGTGTGTACGTTATGTGTGTCTTTCTTTGTAAAAGTAACTCGTTTTTTAAACACCAACTTCCAGTTTCCAGTGGAATATTTCGGTGTTCGTATGTGTATTTGATGTATTGGAATATGGTTCTAGGAAGCGTACTATTATTGTCAAGTTGTGTTATTCTTCATAGTGTGCTATGTCACCACGCAATTCGTAATAATAACAAAAATTAAATCTTGCATGAATTTTACGAGTCAAGTTAAGGATTCGAACACTAATTTGAATTTGTGAAAGTTATTACAATTCGTGTCACTTTGATTTTTCCAGTCGACACAATTTGTAATAAAACTTTTAAACTCAAATCTTGCAATGTATTTTACAATACAAGAAATGGTAACGTCACAGTATCCAAATTGGCCTTTTAATAAAAATGGCTGTAATTTCCACGTACTGAATTCTTCGACGATAATAACATAATAATTGGTGATATTTTGCGTGGATTTCATAAGGTTTTTATTTGTTAATTTCCGCCTTTTTGTGTCCTAGGAAACATCTGAAGACGGGCAAGTGCATGACCATTTCAAAAATTGGAAATATTGTGTCATGCTATGGATTTTTTTCTTCTCAGTGTTAACGTTAGCAATTTTGAGTTAAATGATTGTTCACATATTTATTGAATTGCTAAAATCGATTTGTATAAAATGCAAAAAGAAAATGTACAGCAGTTTTGTCCATATGCTTAAAAAAGTGGTCCAATTTGGGTCCTCACTGCATAACTGACGTAATAAGCGGCTAATTTATTAACAGAGACAACGACTCATTCATCGAGCTTGTAGTTTTTTAACCTTTGAAGGGTAGTTTAATAAAATTATGAGAGGTTTCAGAAATATAACACTTATATGAAAGAATTTAAATAAAAAAAATGGTGAAAGTGGTCCAATTTGGGTATTTTGACGTTGTAGTTTTTTTTTTAAATATAAATTGCGGAACAACAGATTTGAACGCCAAGACAAATTGCATCACTTAAATTTTTCAGACGACGCAATGTACAATTAATATGTAAACTTGAATCTCGTGATGAACTTGACTTTACAAGAAGATATAAAGTTAAACGCCATAAATATGAATTTTTAAAAGTTATTACACAAATTACGTCACTCTGTTAAGGGGAGGTAATATGTTTACATAACGTTCATAATTAACACAGTAATGTTGAATAGTGGAGGTAAACTCGAAACCTGCCCTAGAAACAAACATTGCTAGTTACTAATGGATATCTTTGTGAACCAGGGACACTGCATGTGATCACGAGGGACAATTAAGGGACACAATTCTACATGCTAAGTCTCCCATGAAAAGTTATACTCCCCATTTTTAATAGATTTAATTCCCCTAAGGGAATTCTCATTCTCCATATTTATTTTAACTAATTTCTTAAAGGTACATGTAGTTGAATTTATGCGACTCTATTGTACTTGGGGACAAACTTCTCTGGGATTATTTAGGGACAAAATCATTCTGTATGAAACAAATACAGTAAAGTGTAATGGTGTGGGACTTTTAGTATATTCAGGGACACCATTTTGTAGGACTATAAAGGACAATTGTTACACAATAGGATATGTACTTGAGTCATGTAGATCTATTGGAAATGCCCAAAATCAATTAATTTCTGATAGGAAAGTTGTCTATTTAATGGTAAATAAATAACTATAAAACCGATACTGTAACACTTGCATAATCTATTTCAAAGTTAAGTTACCTAGATGTTATGTTCAAATGTACAAATAAATAGTCTTTAACAACAAGGAAAACTCAAATATTTAAATGATCATGTCAGAATACAAGATTTTACTTTCATTACATTCACAAAAATTATTGACAAGTTCAGGCAAGTTCCTGCTGTCAAATTCTTTCTTCATAATTTGGTAAGTGTTGTACATAACCTGTGATGTAGTGAGATAAATGTAAGAATGAGATTCCTTGACAACAGAATGTTTTACATGTCTGATTCTATTGTCCATAGTTTGCATAAAAATACTTTTATTCAAAAGAATAGAGTACACAATGTATCTCCAAGGATATTCTTGACAATACTGGGTTTTTTTTAATTAAAGAAAGTATTCAAGCAACTTCTCATATCAAACTTAATTAAATTGCACTCATCATTTTAGCTATAATTTGATTGCAATCAAAATATAAATATCTCATAGGACAAGTGGAGTATTTTTCTTCAGTGTGCAAAAATCACAACAGATTTAGAATTTGAGATAAACAACAATTATGAAAAAATCCCTCCATTTAAAAGCTTAGGACAAAACATTCAATTTGTTTTGTAAAACTTGTCACAGATGTCACTATCAGAATAATAATGAAGTTTCACTTTCGAAATGAAGAAGGTGCTTGATCTACATTGACTATAAATTGACATTATGACCATCTTCAATTGTATCTTTTACCATCAATGAACAATGATATTCAGTATTTACCTAATGTCACAGTTACCTTTCTCTCCACACGACTAACAGCAGTGTTATTTCTACTATAATCATGTCTCGGTGATATATCACTAAAAACTTAAATTCTGTTGATTGGCTTTTAACTCCTATCACAAAGTAATACCCAGGGGAGGTAATTATGATCTGATTAAGTTAGTACAGAATTAATTATCGCTCACTGGGGGAGATGCATTATATCTCATTAAAATTAATTCGCAGTAGGAGTTCACTATTACATGGTCCCATTACAGATTAACAAAGCTAATATAATATGTAAGAATAGTGACCAGAAATATTGCATGGATTAGAGATTATCTCGCTGGATTAGCCCCCACAGGAGGTGCGATTTACACTTGGCAGATTAAGTGCTCGTCTGATTATCCTTGTCACGATTAAATTACAAGTGTTTTCTAAGTACACAGTGACTGATCAAACTTATAATTGTACAGATTTGCCAAAATCACGGAACTAAACGATAATCAATAAATCATGATACGATGATGCATTGTAAACAACATGTACTGATACTTTAATATACAGTGAAGTCTCCTTACAACAACCATGTCTGTCTTTTAAGTTTTTGTCATTGTAAAGAATTTGCTGTTGTAATGAATCAAAATTATAGCAATTTTGTCTATTTTTCCAAACCAATCGTCATTGTAATGAGTTTGCTGTTCTCACAAGTGTTATTGTTACTGTACCTCATTTATCTACATAAAAATAACAGAAATCTCATATATGTACTGCACATATAAATGCAAATGATAGTTTTGCTGACAAAAGGGGGCATGGCATTGGCTGAAACAGTTTGTACACGACTAATATATGACCAACTGAACAATGGCTTTAACATTTTGAAATGTCAGACACAGAGCTGAGGATTGCTAACATGAAAGTAACCAATCAGCTAGAAAAAACTTTCAAGTTTATTAACACTCAATACAGTATAGCCAACTTAAAACATAACAAATAATTTGTCTTTATGGTTTATTTTTTTCTCATAACATTTAAATATCAGACAATAACAAAACAATAAGTCTTCAGGAGTCAGCACTGAGTTGTGTTCAAGCAAAGCAGCTAAAACAGATACATACATTAAATCTATATTCATTTATATAATATCTACTGGTGTACAATGTACCTGGAAGAGTTGTTTTAATATCATGGAAAACCACAACCAATTCTTTGATATATTTCTACCATGGAGACTTGTCATTTGAGTTTGCGGCAGAATAAAACTTTATATGAATATTGCATCATATTTTTGCAGAAGATAACGATACTATACATACAATATCATAGTAAACTACAAACGATACTATACATACAATATCATAGTAAACTACAAACGATACTATACATACACTATCATAGTAAACTACAAAACAATCTAATTCACATGATTGTTTTCAATTTAAATTCTTCTTCAATAGTATTGATATGGTGGTTGTACAAAGGTTAAATTGGCCACATGTGCTAAAACAGGTTAACACAGAAGGTTATGACTTTGTTGTTGCATTTTGCTGATGAACTAAAAATTTAAAAATCACATTAAACTATATTTAATTTATTAGATATATCTGAACTCTACAGTAGTGGAGATAAAATAGCATGTATCTATATAACGATATCTTTAATCAATATTAAATCTACCAATATTTCAAGATGTGATAAAACATTTCATATCAAACATATACATCCAGTTTAATTCACTCAATTAAATATCGAGGAAAAAACTTTCTGGTGAAAAAATTGTAAATACAATAAGTATCTCCCTCACTATGTTCAACAATAAGAGGTTAGAGAACCAAGTTATAATTTCAACCTACAATCATTTAATACTAACAGCAGCAATAAATAAATCAATACATGTAAATCTCTTGCCTAAGATTGCATAGAAATTACTGTGTAACATGTATCAGTAAATCTATAATGGTTTACATGCTTAACATGACAGAACATGTCCAGTACATAAATCACATAAATATTAATCTTTAGATTACGTCACTGACATGAATACTAATACTTGGTTGAAGTATTAATAAGGTTTTCATCACTGCATACATGATGCCATCAGCACATATCTATATTCACATATCTGTAAACTCATCCACACTTACATACTTTGTTGTCAATCTTCTTGGAGTAGTCACGTGCCAGTATAAACATATTTCCTTGTCATAAATTACCTAACTGATATTATAGTTTGTAAAGTTTATTTTGCATCAATCTAAATACATACCGGTAGGTACATGAACACTCAATAAATTTATAAATAACAGGACTTCTTTTGTGCCATAATTATTGTCCAAGTCTGATCTACTGTCAGTGGTAAGGACTAAATAATTTACGCAGGCATCAGCACCATAAAGCCACACTTATTAAACCAAGTATATTTTTCCAAAAATTTAAGAAACAAAATATCCGAAAATGTTCAATGACAATCAAGTTTAGTATGTTAAAGGGGCATACTAAAATTTGACATAAAAACCTCTGTTTGAGGTACACTTGCCAGACTGACCACAATGATTGGCACAGAGTAATTAAGGTGTATGGACAATGAATTAAGAGTGGAACTTTTAGACTCATAAGTGTTAGTCAGTAAAACAGAGATATTTCATAAGCCCTGCAAACCATTTAAAATTACAAACAATGCCCAAGGTCAGTTGAGTAGGTATAAATAACAACTCGATGACAAAACTAGTTATCACAATGTCATCAATGTTAGAGGATCCTTATCAGCATAGAAAGCATCCTTGGAGGAGATAACAGAAGTGTGTAACTGTGTCCATCATCCTTTGATAACAGCTATAGGTCGTAACTTGATAGCCTTTTTACTAATCCCTGCAGTATGACCTATAATGAGAAAAAAATGAATAGAAATATTTATTTTCCATCTTTTATAAATCACTTTTGTTGATTTTGTATTAACTTTTTTTATATTTTCAGTGATAATATTTTGTATAAATAATTTTTGTTCATTTGCAATTTCAGAGATTTCATTTTGTAAGAATAGGTATGGTAGATTTTGTATTTTTTAGAAAGGTTATTTTACAGGGTTTTGTTGGCAATGATTACTGAGACATTTAATTGACCCTTTACTTAATATACTTACAAGTGTCCACTACATCTGTAACATTCTTGTAGGATTCCGGAGCCTGTTATAATAAACAAAAAACAAGGGAGGTAACTGACATGGTAATAAGATCTAAATAATTGTAATATAACGATGCATATATCTCAATCAAAGAATGGTATGTACATGAATGTTATACAAGGTAATAGCCGAGTCTGTGATAACATGCATACCATCCAAAGACTTACATCTGTCAAGGTAATAGTCGAGTCTGTGATAACATGCCTACCATCCCAAGACTTACATCTGTCAAGGTGATAGCTGAGTCTGTGATAACATGCCTACCATCCAAAGATTTACATCTGTCAAGGTAATAGCTGTCTTCAACATGCCCCAGTGTATATTTACACTCAATTGACTTTCAAAAGAAGAAGATTCAGCAATACAATACTTAAAGAATCAAGAATTTCTCCTTATTGCACTTTTTCATAATCATGTCTTGAGCAGATGACTTGCAGTATTTTTATTGTAATACCGGTACCTCAAATTAATAAACTTAATATTAAAGCTATTAAAGAGTTATCTGAAAATTGACTGACCTCTTCCATGACTAGTTTTGGTGAAGCAACTCGTATACTAATTCCTTTTTGCTCCAGGGCGTCCAGTACAGTTGTGTAGTCAAGGTTACGTCGACTCTTGGCTCTCGATAGAGCTCTTCCCTACAATAACAGTGGTTAATTACTATCTCGGTAAGAAAATATTGACAGGATATGACACATACAGAGAAATGAATTCTTAAATGAATAGAAAACTCTGGATGGACCAAGAATAGGATAACAAAGGTGAATACTTCATCTGTATGTACAAAAGAATGACTGAGGTACAAGATGACAATTACTGTTTTATAATCATCAGTGGACTAGATGCATTTATTACGATTCTTCTATTATATAAACTATGATCATTAAATTGTATTTCATATTTCTAACAACAAATCTGAAAGCAACAGGTTTTTCAAATTTTATTGATATAGTTTTAACATCACTACACCAATCTGTAGCCGCAAATTCTTGTTTACATCAGATTAGTAATTTATCTATGTATCAATTTATAAGTTAATGATTATTAATTATAACTGCAGATAGGTTTTCTTAGTTTTGGGGCTATGTTGATCATTTCTATAATAAAATTATTCATGCAACAAATTGATTCAGGTCCTATATAACTGGGACAAAGATTTTGTCTTTCAAAATGAAGGACACCAGAACTTTTAACTTGTAATAGTATTTTTTTTATTGTAATGCATTCTTGTTTATTTGTTACTTTACAAACACACTTGCCAAGGTTTGTGTTTCATGGGAATCAGCTGTTTTAACCGAAATAGAGTAAAAAAACAAGAGATCCAGATAGATATTCATGCCCAAACCTAGAAAGGATCCTCAAAGATATTAAAACTCAACCTGGAACTAATTTAGTGGATATTTTTGATTGCTTCCTTCTAAAAATCAGCTTGAACAAGGAAGCACTTATACTCTGTTTATCCTAACACTAGATTTCATGAAAAAAAATTCAAGATGGCCACCATTAATCCTTTTATTATGCTTTTTCATGCATAAATATTTTAGCATTCACATTACTACGTAACAAGAGGCCCATTGGGCCTTAACGTCCATCTGGATTAAATGGGTCTATATAAAATTTTTTGGCATTTGAAAAGTTTTGACTGTAGGGTTATGCCTTGAAAAAAGTTGGTTCTGAATGCTTTCAAGTTACTTTAAACCAAAGCATTAAGCACTAGGCCTTCTAGTTTATAAGAAGATTTTTGAAATGTTATTCAATTTTCCCCATTTGGGCCCCCAAGTGACCCTCCATTGGTACTGAGCCCTGTCATTTGAACATATCTGAACCCCCTTTCCATAAGGACCACATCTTCCAAGTTTTGATGAAATTAGTCCAGTAGTGTTGGAAAAGGAGTCAAAAATGTGAAAAATGTTGAACTTCGACCTCAAAATGGGTAACATTTATTAACCTGAGACTCTAGCCTTGAACAAAATTGGTTCTCCATGCCCTAAAGTTACTATGATAAACCAAAGCATTAAGCTCTAGGCCTTCTAGTTTTTTAGAAGAAGATTTTTAAAAATCTTTGTCAAATTTCCCCCCTTGTGGACCCAAAAATGGCGCCCCCTGGGGGCCGAGCCCAATCATTTGAACAGGTCTGAACCGCCTTTCCAAAGGGATGACATCTACCAAAGATGGATGATATTAGTCCAGTAATTTTGGACAAGAAGTCAAAAATGTGAATAGTTAACATATTTGCTATAGTGTTGAACTTTGACCCAAAAAAGTGTAATATATTTTTGACCCATGGGTCACGCTTTGAACAAACTTGGTTCTACATGCCCTAAAGTTGCTACATACCACAACATTAAGATCTAGGCCTTCTAGTTTATTAGAAGAAGATTTTTTAAATTTTGTCAAATTTCTCCCTTTTTTGCCCCTAGTGGGGCCCCCTGAGGGTCGATCCCCTACATACCAAAACATTTAGCTTTAGGCCTTCCAGTTTATTAGAAGAAGATTTTTGAAACTTTGTCAAATTTTCCCCCTTTTGGCCCCTATTGGCACCCACTGGGGGCCGAGCCCCTTCATTTGAACAAATCTGAATCCCCTTCCTCTAGGGATACTTTCTATCAAGTTTGGATGAAATAGGTTCAGTGATTAGGAGAAGAAGTTGAAAATGTGAAAAGTTTACGACGGACAGACGAATCGACGGACGACGGACGGGATTTGTATGAGAAAAGTCCACCTTGGACCTTGGGTCCAGATGGACTAAAAACAGTACTGAAGAAATTACAGATATAAAAATACATATATTCACATATATTATATACTCTTGGCTTCACAATCTTTGTATCCTAAAAGTTAACACTAATGTATGGACAGATAGATATATATTGACAAATAATGCCATACTAAAATATACAACTTCAAAGGCAGGCATAAGAAGAAAAACATTGTCCAATTATGTTGAAAAATACAATTCTTACCAGTTATAATATCCATCTTAAGACACTTTCCCCTTTAAAAACTTTGTTGGTACTATTCTAATTTTTACCTGTGACCTTGACCTCAAAAGTTTCTAATCTAACTCGGCCTTCACGTGGCATAGACTAATGCATGCACTGACGATAACACTGGAGTAAGATCTATTAAGTTGTAGTCCCAATCAAAATATATAAATACACACATGTACCTGGTGATAAGGCCAACACAGACATAGATAAACAATATTAGGTAATAAAACACACCATAATTGTACTGACAGATTTTATAAACATTTTCAAACTAGTTTATTAACATAAAGTATAACTGGAGAATGTTTGTAAAGGATGAAACATGCAAATGCCGCAGTGAATTGAAAGTTGTCGCAAAGCCAAAGATTTTAACCAATAATCTTAGTGGAAAATCTAGGTCACAAAAGTTCAAAGCCTACTAACTGTACTTTTTTGATTTGGTGTGTAAAATTCTCTAAAGAGAAACACATAAATGTTCAAGTTTGTGGGACTTAAATAAGTTTCTTAGTAAATAGAGGCAATCAAAAAGTCTAACCAAGATACTAAGTGAATCAATGAAGTGGAAAATCTAGGTCACAGAAGGTCAGTGTTACCTACATTTGATTTTGCAGGTAGAACACTTCAAGGTGAAACCCCATATGAAGTTTAAAGTCAGCTCCTATATCCAGTACTGGCAAGGTAGCTCAGTGACACCTTTAAACACAATGAAACAAGTGTAACTGTATAGCTCCTATATCCAGTACTGGTGCAGTAGCTCAGTGGCACCTATATATACACAAGGAAACAAGTGTAAACTGTACAGCTCCTATATCCAGTACTGGTGCAGTAGCTCAGTGGCACCTATATACACAAGGAAACAAGTGTAAACTGTACAGCTCCTATATCCAGTACTGGTGCAGTAGCTCAGTGGCAACTATATACACAAGGAAACAAGTGTAAACTGTATAGCTCCTATATCCAGTACTGGCAAGGTATCTCAGTGGCACCTATATACACAAAGAAACAAGTGTTAACTGTATAGCTCCTATATCCAGTACTGGTGCAGTAGCTCAGTGGCACCTATATACACAAGGAAACAAGTGTAAACTGCACAGCTCCTTTATCCAGTACTGGCACAGCTGCTCAGTGGCAACTATATACACAATGATACAAGTGTAACTGTATAGCTCCTATATCCAGTACTGGTGCAGTAGCTCAGTTGCACCTATATACACAAGGAAACAAGTGTAAACTGTATGTCTCATTATCCAGTACTGGAAAGGTATAAACCATAATAGCCATAAACAAATTTGTGAAGTTTGAATTTGATCTGTCAAAAATTACTCAAGATATTGAGCGGTCACAGTGCACCCGCCGGCAACAAAGGGCCTTAACTCTCAAACTTACAAACGAAAAATTGTCAATATCACACTTGTCCGAGATTTTATATCCATAAACAAATTTGTGAAGTTTGAAGTTGATCTGTCAAAAATTACTCAAGATATTAAGCGGATACTGCACGCCCGCCCGCCAACATGATAACATAATACGATCTGTCTTTCGACAGGCGTATAAAAATGTGTGATAATATTTCTGTAACAAGTAAGGATTATATAGTGAAATTAATTTGTGGCCTGCCCCCTTTCAGAGACTGGTTACTACCCTTGAAGAAGGGAATATCACTCTCATTCTGTTGAATCTCAATAGTTAAGAGCATTTAAAGTGCAATAAAGTGAGTTTATTACCAAAATTTTATTTGTTTGAGAATTGAAAAAAAATCAATTTTTTTTGCTATTATAATGGGGTAGGGAAAATATTTGAGTAATTTTAAGAATTTCTTATATCGAACTTCTCTGAGAAGGTAAAAATATTGTTCCGCAAAGATTCAATGCACAAAATTGAAACCATTTTTCTTTTCGTAGTTCGTTAAATGACAAAATTCAGAGTCTGAGTTCTGATCTCTTCAATCAAAGCGATTTCAGTTTACGCATAAAGGGTATATTTATGAATACCTTAAATAATCATGTACTATAGATCAATCATATCTCAATCTATTAGACCTATACATTGGAGTGTACTTACACTATTTTATTCATAATAGTGGTCATTGAGGCTAGAACCACTGTAAGAAAGTGTATACCTTGAATGCTGTTTTACATAACATTAAGTACTAATAAACATGATATTTTTGACTACATTTTGCTTTAATAAATGCATAATTAGTAATATTTCCTCTCATATTTTGTTAATAGTTTGTATTAGGCAGTGTTTACACATGAAATAAATACATACACAGAAAGGTTTTTGATAAATTCTTTCAAAAAAATCACTTAAGATAGGCTCATTTGATCAAAAATGGTACACAAAGTGAAGGAGATAGGATTACAAAAGCCGTCTTTTCGTGTCTTATAACCGAAGACATATATATTAAAATTAGGTCTCGAGTAAAGTAACTATGGCATGATATTTCAATGAAACAACACTATAAAGTCGCCATCATTGTGCAATTTGTCACAAACAGACACCCTCTAATATGACCTAAATATGAGCTGAACGGACAAAAAACCCAAATAAAACAAATAAACTGCTATAGCCAGTACATCACATCACCAATATATATTATATTCAGTATTGTACTCTTGCTGGCAACTTTTGCCAGTTCATCACAGCATCATTATAATTCAGATAATACATAATATTCAGTATTGTACACTGACCTGTGGCT
>JAUMGZ010044390.1:0-19087 GCA_032359645.1 Pododesmus macrochisma | reverse complement strand
ACCTAATCCACCAATTAAAAAGGAGCAAGAGTCAAGAGTCACCATAAGAAAAATTCACAAGTTATGGTGACGAAAGAACAAAGGAGAAAAACCAATTTAAAGGAGAGGAATAGAAGAAGCAAATTTAACATCAAATCAGAGCGGTAAAGATAGGGTGACGAGGAGTAAACTCCCCCCCCCCTTTTATGTTATATAAATATATCAATTATATATAATCAAACACAGACAGACGAACGGACTGACTGACTATTGATAGAATGACTGCTTGACTTACTAACAATTAATAATGGGGGTTAAACGTCTAAAGGGTGTTACCATGTAAGAATCCTTGTGACCAGGGATTTAATAGTAAAGATTTCTGGAATTTTCTTATTGTAGTTTAATTCTGTCATTTTATCGAGATAAAAACGGAAAAGTTAATACCTAGAATTTTGAACTGTGTTTTGCCAACAATAATTGAAGTCTATGGTGATAGACGTCACTACTGTCCTTCTTGCTGCCTATCCTACCAATTTGAGTTTTCCTAGAGTTTAATTTTAATCCAGCAATCAGACCAAAGTATTTCCACACTTTTTTAGCCGTAATAATTTTCAAAATATTTATAGATGATCGCCACTGACTCACTTAAATCAATCCTTTTGTCTAAGATCTTGATATGCACTTGCTTTAGACTTTCAATATGTTTATAACAGTGACAGCTGCATATTCCTATGACATACCTTTCTAACGGAAATGATATAACAAACTTCCAAAAATGGTATCAGTAATATTGGATGTTTTATTCCTTTAAAGGACTATGCCTAAACAACCAAAACTTTGCACAGATGGGATATTTTAAGACTTGTGTTATAATTTGTTTTCGTATCATGAGATAAAAGTATTACATCATTTTTAAACTGGCCGCCATGACACTTGTCTTCGAAACATCTGACGATGAAAAAAATGTATATGCAAGAACAATTTTTCCATCGTTTGTTATCAATTCAAGGTACTGTTAAGTCATTCTATGCACATATCCGACTATATAACTTAACACTGTTGGTTTGGGTGATACATGATACACAAAACGGTCTGCGGACAGAAAGTGATCAGAATAGATCACCTGAGATTGCTGAAGGTGATCTAAAATTGCAGAAAATCGCGAAAAGGACAGGCAGAATTATAATGATATAGTAAATTGTCGTAGTATATCAGAACAAATTTAATGTCCTCATCTACATTATATACATGTATAACAACATAACATACAAAAAAGGGTTGTTTCTTCAGAAAAAGCGGCTACTTACTGGCAACCAGATCTACGGATTTGTTTGAAGGGCCACAGAAAATCACTTTTTTCTTAAGCAACGATGCGTCTTTTTCTTGCATTCTTGTGTTGAACAAATTGAAAAGGTAAATAAGTTTCATTGCAGTGTGCGACTTTCCTGTACCTGAAAAATTAACACAATAAAACAACCGTATCAACTGTAACGGAAACCTGTCATGAAATATCACAGATGTGAAATGTATATTGATTGAGAGGGGAACGTGTTGTCACATACACCCCTGATGGGTTTGACACAAGTTTAATCATTCGGGTTTATGACTACAGCGTCGAGAAAGTTAGTTTTGAGAGTGTGACAAATTATTGTGATTATCAATAAAGGTAATTCAGGTTTGTTCTTCTTCATTTCGATTCTCTTCCCTGTGCTCGACACCTTATCGCGGTAGGGAGGTTTGCGCGTCTCAATGACCTGTTGAACTTATGTTCCCTTAGGGTCACCCAAGTCAGAAAGGTTAAAAGGTAGAGACCAGACAAAGATCTGCACGTCCTTTGGAGGGGACGCTAAGCTGGCTGTCCCGTGTACAGGGATAATTAACCCCCTGGTACGATGAAGATCCCGATGTAAAGTTCGATAAGAGTAGGAAGAAACGCCGTTGCATGGTCTCGTCCTTCTTTCTGAACTATCTCTATTACTTTCGTTTCCCGTTCCTGTCACCGCTTCTCTTCCTGTCCTATATTTTGGTTTTTCTCCTCTGGTCTTATGTCACGATATCGGTGAAATATTCTGGCCTATTTAAACAAACAAATCATTTGCGATTTTTCTAATGCATTGACCCCTGGCTTAGATTTACATGTATCTAGGTCTTGTCTCTCATAAAATTATCTTTGTCTTCGAGTCCGTTGATGACGTCATTTATATGTGTCCATTGTTGATTTAAAGTTTACGAAGTTGGCGATTTTGAATTGGGCCATTGTTTGTTTGTTTTTCAATAGCATTTGTTCTTTCGATCTCTTTTTTCTTACAAATCTCATTGAAATTTGATGGTCATTGTTTTCCCTTTGGCGGCAATTCATACACTTTAGATGACATTTTCCTCCAGTGGACACCAATTCCTTTGTTAAGTTACAGGAATGAACATATACGATCGATTGTATACAATAACAGTGAATTTACCTGGCGGCCCTTGAATTAAACTGAATTGTCTTGTTAAAGCTTTATTGATTGCTATTTCTTGCTGCTGATTGTTTCCAATAATATCTAATTCAGGGATTTTAACATCTCTTGGAAAGTCTTTCTCAACACTGTGGTGACTACCATCTAAATAATTAAAATCAAAAGTGAATACAAAAGTCTTAATGCCAATGACAAATATGATTCAATGTATATTTACTCTTTACAAATAGATTACAAAATATTAAACTCTTCTTTCGAAATTATATATATATATATATATATATATATTCTATTTTATATACTTGTTTTAAAAGTGTTTCTTACAAAATACCGTAATTAAAAGAATGCATGCTTTTTTCATCTTACAACTCTATAACACAGTCTCATTGGTCAGTAAATACTTCAGATGAATATATTACTTGTTTGATTAATTTGGGTTTAACTTCACTTCCAGAGTAGTTCACCGATACCGTGACAAACGATCAAAATAGAAAAACCAAGCGATAGGACAGGAAGAAGAACGGAATAACAAACCAATAGGGACAGTTCAGAAAGAAAGATGATCCCATGCAATGGCGTTTCCGTTTATTCTTATAATGAATTTTGCATGGGGATATTTATCGTGCATATAGGGGTTAGAAATTCCTGTACAAGGGACCGCCAGCTTAGTGTCCCCTCTGCAGGACGTGCTGATCTATGTCTGGCCTCTACCCTTCAACCTGTATGACTTGAGTGTCATTTTCTAAACATTTCCACAAATGTGGTTTGGACTGGCTAGTAAATTAACATAAATTGTACCTTGTTTTTTTATACAAGTTATACATAATAAGGCAGCCACACCTTGTTTGTTGTTTAAATTATCATCTATAATCCTTCTTTCAATAGACATTGTTAAGAAAAGATGAATACAATCGATTAAAATTAATGCGTTTGTTGTCATGGTATTGTAATGCTAGTCTTGATGATTGTTGTGATGTCGATTTCATTTATTACATTTGTACATTCCGGTGCTTCATTTTTTGACGCAGTTATTGTTTGTTTGTCAATGTCTCTCGTTCTGTGTATCCTATTCATACTGTTTTTAAAGAAATAATGCAGGAATAGTAGGGACACTATTATCTTGATTTTTACTTTGTAACAAATGTGGTGTATACACATGAACAGGACGAAAATTTACAATTTTTACAAGCAAATGTTCGCTTTCTAAATGGAAAGACATATTAACAGAGTCTACATTTTTAAGTACATAATTTTATATATGTCGGAAATGTATATACGTTTGTATATGCGTATGTATAATTATCATTTTATTACGCACTCGAGCTCTATCATTGATCAAGTTTCATACTTACCGAATTCATTCTTAAAATTTCTTTTAACGCCTAACGCGATAGCCTTTGATAGATTAGTTACATCCAATTGAGATTCTCCTAAACATTTCAAAACAGTCTCAATTCGTCTGAGGAAACAAAAATAACCAATGAATTGATACGCAACAAAATAACCAACGTTGGTAAAAATAAATAAATATGACGCATAAGATCCGGAACTAAACAATTTAAAAATAAAATTTGTAAAAACTGTAATTCATCATTATCCTTGAGATTACTTTCACTGTTCAATACACTTTTGTCAAATATAAAAAAGCAATAATGGGCACCGTAGCCAATTTTTGCGTTAACATTTTGATTTTGGCTACATAAATCTACCTATCTGAGACCTAGATTTGAGACCCTTGAGATCGATATCTATTTATTTTAAACAGTGTCCCATGTTCGGGTCGCTTTTAAAAAGCTGATATTTTTTTTTTTTTTAAATATTTCTAAACGAGTTGAAAAACAAATCATAATTATTCTCTCATCTCCTTATCCACAAATTATGTACAACTCTCGCGTAGTTTAAAATTCATATGTTCATAATTGCAACTCTTTTGGCCTGATTTCTATATATACTTAAATAATTATGTAAGCTCTGCCTTCTTCAAATAACTTAATTTATTTACGGTATGTCTAGGATACAATGTACGGCAAAAAAATTGACGAAATGTAGGTAAACAAAGATAAGTGAAACAAAAGGGACGACATGAAAACTTGATATGGGAAAAGATCAAACAAACAAGATTATATAAAAAGGGCTGAGTCCATCATTTAGTTTTACAGGAAGTCAAATAGAATCATTCATCTGGAGGGCTACTTCGGACAACTAAGTCCCCAACAGCAAGATGATATTATGGTATAATTTGATAAATCAGTTAAGGAAGAATGACACACACATAAAATTTTTCAACATTTTGCTTTGTAAAGCAAATATTTCATCAGAAAAAATACATATTAATAATCCGATGCTGTAACATATACAGTGGCACTTTTATGAATGCTTTAGCTCAGTTTGGTTATAATTTGTTTCGTTGTTTGTGAATTAAGTTTACCCTGCGAAAACGGCGACTACAGTGGTCGACTGTATGGATATATGAGGTTAAGATTCAATCAAATAAGTGCTTGAGGCGTGTGCCAAGTGTAGGTAGGAAGACAACAAAACACATATATATTTTTGCTTATCAACTAATGTGTGGGTAATTCAACATAAGGTGACAGATTTAAGCTAAGTTTTGTCAGATTCAAGAAATCTTGAATTAATCTTATAAAAAAGTGTTATCACTTAATCAGTTTACCCATTTAATTTATTGAGATTTGAGGTTTATTTATTAATAGATCAATGCTGCAATATTTCTTAATTCAAAACGTGAAACGCAACCAAAATTCCATTTAAATCAGGATGCCTTTTGATTGAAGCAGGTGACATTTGAACTTTGAAAAGTTACTAACCTGTCAACTGTTGACTTCATTAAAATTTCCATCGTGCAATTATCGGATGCTTTAATTTCCTTTTTTGGTGGAGGAATGACGCACTGGTCATTCAATTTGATTCGCACTTCATGTGAATGAAACTTTCTGTCAGGAAACTGTGGGTTTTGTGAATCAATTACTTTCACGTGAGTCATTGTTGCATGGCCAACCCAGAAATTTCGTTCGCCAGTTGAAGTTTCAACAATCCGCCTATAACGCCTTCTACGTTTTGTCTCCATTGGACACCGTATACACACATAGTTTGATGTCTTAAGTGAATCATCTTTAAAATTTCTTCTTTTCTTGGTATGTTTGTTTTCATGCGACCCATGTATTGTCCGTATGTTGTTGTTTTCTGTATTCCTGATCACTTTGCAAACATTGTGGGTTTTGTCGGATGAATTCATTTCTAGGTATTTACTTGAATCCTCCACCCCATCATCATGTGTGATATCAACGGAATCGTCGTCCTCTATATCGTCCCCGTTGGCGGGGGCTTTGTTGACGGCGTTACTGGTAACGACGTCGTCATCGCCATCGTCGTCGTCGTCGTCGTCACCATCCAAGTTGAACCCTTCAAGCCTTCTGTCTCCAAAATCGATGTCTCTGACCTCACAGAAGGCAGTACCAAGACATAATATTCCTTCTTTTTGATCATTAAATGTAATTTCTACATTGCTAATGGTTGCAGAATCTTCATTTCTCATAGCATTTGTAATTGATTCCATCTCTAGAATTGGCAGCCATTTATGTAAATACTGATGAACATTTTTATATTTGGCTTTTGTTGGTGATGTAGTGTATTTTGCAAGATGCTTGACTGGATCTCTGGCATGTTGTAGACAAAAGGATATGGTTTTAGTCATATCTATCAATTGCATAGTAGGCACTAATAACCCGGATTGTGCTTCTGCGCCCAATTGTACACAAACGGGTTGCGTTAAGTGAAACCACATTTTAAACCGTCTTAGATGTTTTTGAATTAGGCGTCCTTTTGTTTTCTGCTCCGAGTTCACATCAGGTGTTATTTTGGCTTCCCAGTGGGCAAAGTCCTTCACATAATTAGGTACTAAATCGTGTTGATTTACTACTTTAAGTAAATTTTCGGGTTGGCCCGCCATAGATTCTTTCAGTAGCATCAACCAATGATTATACTGTATAGTTGTTGTTGCTTGATTTGGGTCAATATTGCTGACTCCACGCTTAGCGCCTTCCGGTGTTTTTCCTTCTTTATCGTAGAGACGTTTTTGCCATTTTACCTTTACACATTCCCTCGTCGTTCCTATTGGAACCGTCCAATCTTTATCTTCTTGTACTTTCGGCTTTGAGCAAACATCCAGCTTATTGAATTGCAGTTCTCTATTAGACCTTGGAATTTCTTTCAAACCTGGTATCTGAAGGAAAACACTTTTGTTTGATAATTCTTCAACAAAACCAACAAAATTCTTTGGTTTTTTCCTTAATTCATGAGCAAAATATATCATTTTGCACTGCTTTTGGTATGCCTTTGATCTTTCAGTGGCTCTATTTTGACGGTGACAATGATCCATGATTTCGTCTGTTGTAAAAGGTGCATCATCATCTGTTAGTACAGCATGTACAAGTCGGTGAGTTACCGTGTCAATATACCTTCGTATGGGCGAAGTAAAATGCACATAAGGCGATATTCCAAGTGAATAATGTGCATCGACTGGTAAATCCGAACAAACATATTTCCCAGATTCCTGAAATGATATCCAGTCTCGGTAAGCATAGCATTGTTGGGGGTGAAGTTCATCAGCACCTATCAGTTGTTGTGCGTTTGTCAAATTTCTCTCCTCAATGGCTTCTACAATATCATTCCATACCGATGTTTGTAGTGATATGATACTTGTGTATCGTTTAACTGGAGCCTTCGAGATGTGGATAAAGTTTCCTTCAAAATCAATTGGTCTATGCTGTAGATGCATAAGTATGTGAGGTATATAGCCGTGGTTTTTTTTCCATTCTTCGCAATCGTATTGGCTTGGGAAAAGCTGACTGCGTAATGGCGTGCATGATCCAAATTTTTTAAGAAGTCGAATACCAATGTGCCAGTTAGCGAGTATCATAAACTCTTCAACTAAAAAGTGGGCTTCCTTTGTTTGTAATATACGATCGTTCTCTGGTGTTATTGATGTTTCTACGGGATAGGCGTTCATTGCATCCCCTAATCGTTGCTTTCTCAGCGACTTAGAAATTTCGAAAAGTTTGTGAATGGGGTTCGAATAATGGTGATTGTAAGTTTGATCCATTATGATACGCTGGACTTCATTGTAAGAAAATTTTTGTCGTGATTTTATTAGTGTTTTCTTGATTGTTGGGACTTCTATTAATCTCGTATACTCTTGGTTGAACGTGAAGAAAACTGACAGTGCAGCGCGTGTTTTCCCAGGAACCAAACCTAACAGGTCGAGACTAAGTGGTTCCGGAAACATATGGAAAGGTTTCCTGTTATCACCTGGGTAATACGTCGTACCTCTTTTAGACGCTTCCAGATCAATGTTGCTTCCCTTTTCTACTTGACTTGTAACATCTGCAATATGTACACCAACTCTGTATGTTTCGTCGCTTTGGAGTTCTATACTTAGTCCGTCATCCATGTCCATACACCCTTCTGGATCAATAGTCACAACAGGCAGAGTATCTGAAAGATCAATTCTGTCTTGTTCTTTTGATGTCGTGATGGGTGTATTTATAATGTGTTCCACTTCCTTAACAGTTTCTGCTTCGTAAAGGGTCGGTACTTTGTGTTGAACTGTTAATAATTTTATACCAGACTTTATGTTATTTACATCTGAATGAAGAACTCCAATTACTGCACCCAAAGGGTAAACATGTTTTGCTCCCCATCTAATGTAACACACGAGGAATCGATAGCATTGCCTTTCTTCTGGTGGAATGTGGATAATTCTGTTGAATTTTAACCGACCATCTTTTTCTATGTAGTCGTACACTTCTACTTTGTGTCGTTTGAGTTTCGGATATTCTTTCAGAACGTTTGCGTGTTTGATATGTATTTTTGGAACTGTCTTGCATAACGGTAAAAGTAGATGTCCTTCATACCCTTCCATGACGCAAATGAAAACAGGATGACTGACATCTGGGTATCTTACTCTTTCAAGAACTCCAAGTATCTTTCCATATGTTGTCCTGCTATCTGGTAGTTGTTCGCCTTGGAAGGGTTGTTTTTGATTTTTACGCTTGGTTAAAACCTCTACCACCACTACGTCCTCGTTGAAGTTTATTCCACATTTTGATCTTCCGCTAACTTGAATCTCGTCTGAATATCTTTCCCTGTCTATTGGTTTACAGACAGATTTTTGCGAAGATATGATTTCGAGTATGCATCGCCTATACCTAAATGGATCGTCTTTACACAAATCCAGAAGGAAATTTGAATCATTTCCATAAGTGTTTGATTCTGTATAATAATCTCCCTTGTTTCTTCCTCTCCCGTTGTTGGAAGTATCAATTAAGTAACTGTCATCTAGGTAAATGCCTTCAGTCAGATACGACTTATCAAGAGGATCTTCCTTTAAGTTTGGATCGTTATTGTAAAATCTTCGACTTCTTTCAAACATGGTCTCCATTTCGTGTTCCTCTTCGGTTTCGTTATCATGGTCAATATTCGTATAAGTTTCATCGAACCAGTCACAGTCTTCATACCCGTATACGTAGTCTTCAATTTCTTCCTCTTCCACTTTTTCTTCTGAGTAATCTTCCTTCTCGGTTACAGTATCGTTCTCTTGATCTGAATTGTCCTCGTTATACTCATCCTCTACATAAGCATTGTTTGAACCTGCAAAGTCCATTTGAAAATTTAAGAATTATCATCTACAGTTCTTGGAAATATTCTTTTAATAGCATATTCACTTTCAATTAATGTCGTAACTGTATAATTTTAAAATGTTATTTAAAGGAACTAAGAATCTAATCCAAAACATAGAGTTATCTTGTTATTCTAAAAAAAAAATCATATTTTCCCGAAGAATTATTCTCGCTCTTTCTAAACGAGGCATCTTTAACCTTTCTACACTACACTGTTTTATTTTTTTCATGTTTCGAAAAATTGTGATTATCCATACTCTTAGGTAAGTACATATACTAGCATTAAGCTAAATGCTTCCTAACAAGTTTGATGAAAATTGTTCCAGTGCTTTTATAGAAGTCGGAAATATAAAGATGGTCACAGTTCATGAGAAACTCATCCTTGGACATGTGGTTCAAATAGACTTAAAACCAAGACGCCATCCACAACAACAGCCTTAAGTAAGTAAACGAAGATAAATAGTGAACGCGTACAGAAATACAAATATTAAACTTAAAAAGAAAGATTCAGTTAATCTTTAAATGAAAGGTCCTTCAATTCTTAAAGTCCATTTGGTTTGAACAGGACTACAATTTAATTTTTCGTTTTGTTTAGTTTTGAATTATTAGATGGTTTTATTAATGTTGATACATTTTGCTCTTTTCAATCTTCATGGATGCTTCGTACCAAGATTTGTTGAAATAGTCTAGATGGTTTTTATAAAAAGTATAGAAGATTTGAAATTAACTAACCCGTACACGAGTTACCTATTTTTAAACCCTAGGGTCATACATATTGCTCTCAATGCACACATAGTACTATACTGTATTATACTGAAAGTGTTGAATTTTGACCCAAAACAGGTACATGTGTATCCAGGGTCTCACATTGTTTAACGTTGGTTCTCTGCGTCCCACGGTTATTACATATACAGGGATTCAGCTCTAGGCTTTCTAGGTTTTTTTTAAAAGATCATATTTCAAAGTTATCCTCTTTGGATGCCTCATAGTATCAAACCAGAAATTTGAGCCCCGTGATTTGAACACTATGAACTTTCCTGGTAAAATTGTGTTCACCAATGTGAAAAAGTAAACATCTTTGTTATATCTGTGAATCTTTAACCCTAAATCGCGTGTTCTCATTTTGACCCAAGAGTTATGTTTTGAAAAAAAAACTTGAATCTTGAGTTCAGTGGTTTCTGAGAAGTCAAAAATGTGAGAAGCTTATGACAAACGTACGGATGACAGACGGAAGATGGACGATGGAAGATGGACGCCGGATGAGATCAACCTTGGATCTTTCGTCAAGGTTGACTTAACTCTAGAAGCAAAAAAACCGAAATCAGTAAAGAATACAAAAAATGCAACCTGAATCATGCCTCATATAAATGTGATATTTATAAGAGGAAGGAACCAAAACTCTGTGTGAATTACCCCGTCGCGAACCCCAGATCTTGCTCGAAGCTGCTGTCATTAATGGACGCAGAGTTTTTCTCACACAGAGTATTTGTTTTTCCTCTTATAGATTTTATATTTATCGATGGCCCGTTTCAGTTTACAACTGTTGTATTTGTACGTACCTATTGTACAACACTCTTTGATGTAAGTTTGATTATATTCATATAGGGAAGGATATTACCCAACTCGTAATAGACAACTACTCAGAAGAACCAACCAAGTGTTACACGGAAGAAGATGTACCCAAGTTCGAATATGACCCAAATTACGAATCACCGGTTAGTTGATATTCTTTTGATTGAAACCACTTCTTTTCTAATTTGCTTCTTCTTAAAGCATTAAAAATTATAAATAATGAAAATGAAGTGTATACACATATATATATATATATGTGTGTGTGTGTGTGTGTGTGTGTGTGTGTGTGTGTGTGTGTGATCAGAATTGGAAATATAAATGTTTGACCTATTTTCCTACTCAAAAGATAGATATAAACAATTCCCGTGATATTTTTTTGCTTTCATATTATGTTCATATCTTCGTTTTACTGACGCAAAATACCTTTTGCCAACTTGCCAACTGATAACGTTCACAGTGTATTAGTATATTCGAAAAACCAAGACGATATTCTAAAGCCGTAAGTCCGTGGAAATGGGCAACAACAAGAACATGTGGGACACACACAGGAACAATAACCAAATATACATTTATTGTAATACATCCTTCTGTAATTTTCATGCAGCAGTCGAAATTTTACATTTGTCTAAACACAGGAGCCAGTATGACTCTTCTTTATTTGTCCTGTGACGGTTGATATTTTAATGTGTCTACATGCAGGAACCAACCTGGCCAACAAGTGGCGGTGTAACACTTGCAGTTGCCACTCAGTTTTGTACAAAGTATGTCCTTGATGTATCCTGGTCGACAGCATGTTTGGCTCTACCTAATGTGGAATTAACTGCATCTGTTGAAGATTGTGTAGATGATATCGGGGTACGTATGCAAAATCATGAATATTAACATACTATCTATGAGTTATGTTTATAAATACGAGTACGTGGCTGAATAAAGACTTATAAATACTAGTAAATGGTTGAATAAAGACTATTTAAACTTAAACATTACAATTAAAATATTAGAATGAAATTACTACATTTGCATTTACAGCACTATTAAGTGTATTTATTAAAATAAATGAAATGTACGTCTATACTTCATATTTCTAGTTTCATGTGGGAAGTGGTAAGAATGAGGCCTCATTAATCGGTTTAACCGTACCGTGCGGTTTCATTCTGGTACTGAATTGTTTGATGCGGCTAAAGTTTGTTTGTCAATGTCTCAAATTCTAATGATTCTTCTCATCGTGTATTATAATAGCAGCCTCAACACATTTTTGATTTACTATATTCAACAATAACGTGCAATCAGTGCATCTGTTTCTTACTATCATAGTGTGTTCGGTTGTATTTTCTTTAATGTGGAATAAAGTCCAAGTACGACTTTCTGTAAACAAATGCTACTGGCCCACCAATATATTTAACTATAATAGCTATAAGACGACATGTTTTAGGCTCATCAAAGCAGTTTGGTTAATTAACAGTACAGTAAATTTTAGTTTGTGCTGTGATCTAATGACTGTATCTTAACGAGACAATGCACTGCTATAATGATGAACTAAGTGGACAGATATATTGTAGAATTTGAACTTGTTATCAGTCTACAGAATGCAGTTTTAGTGTGTAACGTGGACATCTCTTATGAAATGACTTTTTTAGAGAATCTATAACACTTATATCTGAAACTCTCACGATAACTGTATAAACAGAAAAAAATAAGTTTAAATATTCCGCGTATATTTTCCTAACTTTCTTATTTTTTCACACTCTATAAACGTATTTAAAGCGTATTTATCAATGGTGACTATCAAAACTATACAAATAAAGCACTTTCGTTTTACTTTATTTCTGTATATTTTTATAGTTAACTGACGACTTGAGTTGGGCAGAAGATATGAAAGATAATGTCAAGGAACAGTGTGATACAGAAATGACCTTTAATTTAGCGATCTGGGTAACTGTTGGCATTGAACTACAGCTGCCTAATCTCATAGAACAACTTTGTCCAAATGATTGCACTGGGAAAGGAACATGTATTCAAGGTAATGTGTTTCATTTATTTGATATGGATACTTTAATTCGTGTCAAAACTTGTTTTCGATACAACAAATGCGTGCATGGAAGAACGGTGTGACAAACGATATACACTCTTACGTTCTAAAGTTTATAATAATTTAAGCAGAGTAACTGTGAAATATTTTGTTTATATACCCGTAAGCAAAATCTTTAATAGGATGCATTTCCTAAAAACGAATCACGTTAGAGGGGAATATAACAGTATTCTCAGTCTGTGCGTGCGTGTATCGTGCACTCCTTGGCCACATATCAAACCGTTTCATGTATATGTATGCACGTTCATATAACTCAAACGCTCCAACAGCTCATTGTGCGATTCAAGGAGTTCATATTTTAGATTTTTCGGTTTTCCGTATTTACTGCTTTACTGAGGAAACCAAACAGCCAGTAACTCAAAGTTACGGCTTCTGAAGCTTCGCCCTATAACCATTCAAGATAACTGACCGAAGCTTTATAACGTATCAAACTTGAGCTTTAGTAAATTTTTGTGATGGGAGAGAGCTAGGAGTTTCATTTTCGATTAATATTTTGCCTTTCATTAAAACAAACAGCAAATACAACACACCAGAGAATTCATTATTTCTAGAGCTTCACCTTTAACCTTTAACCGTTGAAAATATCCACCCGGATCTATGTACACGTCTCAATATTGTACCTCGGTAGTCCTTAATGTATTGGGAAAATTCTCATTTTTTCTATGTTTAAAAAGGGAACATCTATCTATTTTTCTTTTAAGCAGTTGCCGGTGCGGTTATTGCTACAATTGACTGTGCCTGTTACTAATTGTTACAAATACTTTATATATTTGTTTAATTACATTGATATTGTTATTCTTTTCGCATATATACAAAGGGGAATGACATATATTACTCTCAATTTCACAAAATCTTCTGAAATGTTGTTTCGTCAAATATTTAATCAAGAATAATCATAACCATTACCAAATTATACTAAGGAGATAAACTTAGCTTCAATACACATAAACGAATAGATACCCTGACTGCAATTAAGGATTTGCCAACATAAATTGGAATGTGTACTATCATGTATTTTATGATTTAAAGTAAGTATTCTTGTTTATATTATAACTTTAAGTTTATAATTATCAATAATTTTTTTTTTAATTTCAGGTGTGTGTTCATGCAACAATGAATACACTGGGAATGATTGCTCTATTCTTGCGTCGGCAGCACCGAGTCTAGAATTTATAATCTCTGGTCACTTCTGGGATCTCGGATTTCCAAGATTGGGAGTTTTTTTCACCATTTTTGGATCCGGTTTTGCTGATTCTGACACATTGCTATGTCACTACCAGCTTGCAAATGTAAGTGAATAAACCTGACACAACAACTACATCTATGATGAAGAGTGCAATCCTCATCTAAATAGTACGACTAATTTCATTTCCAATTCAAAGTGTATATTAATAATTATCAAAAACAAATTGCCATTTGCGCAACAATACTGGCGACTGAATAAAGACAAATTCAATAACGAGAATAATTATATTTTAAACGGCTTCAATGACTTACAAAACACACACACACACAAACACAAACACACAAACACACACACGCGCGCGCGCGCGCACACACACGTTAGTATTACACTTTATGACTTCTATTCAATACAATTAGATTTGTTAAAGAATATTCTTATCCTTTAGTACTAATCTTTAACAGCGATATCGAAGTCAATGTGTACATTGTAGATGTTCTTACATTAATTAAGAAAGAAGTAAATTCGAAAAATCGATACAATACTCTAAAACCGTAAGTCCTTGGACATGGGCAAACAAAAGGCAAACGTTGGACGCACACAGAAAAAAGAGCCAATTATATATTTATTAGCTAAAAAGGAAACATCACGAACTTCTATTAAATGATGCTTCCGTGTCATCACGAAGACTAGCATTGGTTCTACGCACAAAAATATATAATTCATTTGTTCATTTCACTTTATGTAGTATATTACAGTAATATTTCACTATTTCCTTTTCCAGGGTACAAAGTTTACGTCATCTGCAATTTACATATCTCCGGAGGATGTTCAATGTGCTGTTCCCCGTCGTGGTATTTACCAAATCGGCGTTAGTAATAATGGCAGAACTGTTTCAACCCGGTTAACATTCGTTGTGTTTGATTCAGGGTGTGAAGTATGCACTCTTGACAGTTGTACAGCAAGGGTAAGTCACAATGATTCCTGTTTCACTAAGCATCAATACTTCTATCGGCTCAGCTGTCGCCACACATTGGAATGTGTTTTGATGGAGCATTATAAGCTTACCTTGAGCTTAACTGGTGTGAGCTATTCTGATCATATATCGTTCGTGGTCTGTCGTCCGTTAACTTTTAACAGGTCTCTTCAAAAAAAGCAAGAGACCTGGCGGCCTTCTTAAACTCTTGTTATCGAACTGTTCCAGGACAATAGGTCGTAATAAAATAGGTTCACACCATTATACTCAGTTGTACTAGGTAAATTGCAAGCTAAATCTTAAATACAAAAATATATTTTAAGTGAGTCAACAACAGTCATTTTGATGTGTTTCTTCTAAAATTCGTTGTCGTAATTCCTCCAACATTTTAGATGTCAGAGACTTGATATAACCTAAAGTGAATGACAAATTATGTCTAAATATAACTGAATAAAAAATTCGATTGTTATACATTTCTAAAATGGTCGCCAGAGTGGCCGTTTTAAAGGGCTAATATGTCTGTATTCCATGAAATGTTTTTGAAATAGCCATGTTCAAGGCTTACTTTGCGTTCACTTTGCGTCCATCTCAAAAACATCTTGTTACAATATCTCCTCGGGAACGCAAGTCGCAAAAAAAGGAATACTTCCAATTAGAACCATTTGAACTTGGAATTGTACATGCTAAAATTTTAGAACTGAAAGTTATTTAAATGCATCAACGGGGGCCATTTTGAAATTTGATAGGTCATGAAATTTAGTTAGATCATATGTGCTATAACAAATTCAAAATATCTTTGCAAGTTTTCCGGATGACCATCAAGACCTGTTCTTTGTTTCTTGTTCTTATCTTAAGTTCATTGATACTCGTAAAAACTGGTAATATGTGTTTAGTTAACATTTTTGTCTTATTTAACAGTTTTAAGCATAAAGTGTTGTAATTTGAGTTTTACTTACATGTAACAACATATGCGTACAAAATAACATATCTTAACAGAGAGATTCCTTAGAAGATGTAACAAATGTATGGCGTGATATTTCAGTGAGACAGCACTATAAAGTCGCCATCAGTGCGCACTGTCAAAAGCAGGCACCGTCTCGATATGACGTTAGATGTTGAAAGGGACGTTAAACCCAAATGAAACAAACAAACAAAAAATAGATATAAGGTATTGATAAGTCACACTTCAAATAACAAGTAAAACGTGTACATAAGAAAGTATTAAATACGACAAACTAAGACGTTATTCTAAAGCAATAAGTCCGAGGACATGGGCAAACAAAAGGAAAACGTTGGACGCACACTGACAAAATAACCAAATATACATTTACTTATTAAAAATGAATAATATATAGATAAAACATGTTAAAATGACAAAAACTGAACAAAGATTTGTACATTTACATTATATTTTGGTGAATATATATGATGAGAGCAGCTTTGAGCAAAATCTGGGGTTCGGGACGGGGTAATTCACACAGAGTTTTGGCTCCTTCCTCTTATTAATATCATATTTATCCGAGGCATGGTTCAGGTTGCATTTTTGTATTTTTTTATTTAGGTTGATGTGTGTGTAATTGGCGGTACTTGCTATGGTAACGGATTCGTAAATAGAAATAATGCAAGCTTGGCTTGTTTAGCAGGCACTTTAAAGTCAGATTGGACAGCTATTACAAGTAAGCCTACATGTTTTTATTTTTATAGAAAACAATTATTTTAGTAGTGTCTAGTGTATTTTAATTTCACGAAAATATATTTCGTTGTCCATTATATCAATTATGTGTTTTTTAAGAGTCATGTAAAATAAATCGATTACGTTAAACTTTAAAAGTGACTCTCTATTTATGACTGGTGTATTAAAAGGGGAAAATGTTCATATAGAAATGCATAAATGCTTCTAAATGAGCAACCAATACATGTTTTTGTAATATCCACCCTGTATATGATGTACATGTAGCAAGACGTACTACACTTATATTTATCACTATAAGGTAGATCTTAAAATTCAAAAGATTATTTTATTTATGTACTAAAAATCAGTTCTCATGTAGTTACATTATAATGCATTAACATTTAAAAATAAAAAATAAATATCGGTTTGTCTTGGTTTAACTCAAGATAGGACGGTTAGTCTTATCTGCACCTATCTCGTTTGTAACTTCTTTCTTTGAGTATTTACATCAATACGTTTTCTTAGTCACAATACAATCGTAAATCCTTGAAGGCTGGTATGCTATAACAATCTTGAAGCAAAATTATTATTTTCTCAGAGGATTTAAATATATTGAACTTTTAATCGAATTAAAACTTTTTCGAATTTTTTAAATTCTTCTTTGATAATTTGTTGTTTACTTATAAATTCGTATAGATCATTCGTTTTAGAAGCATTGCCCCATATGTGTTTTGTTACATATTGAAGCTTACAATTTTGTTCTGTACTATTAAGGCTGTCTCCATATGTATTCCATGATATTTCTATGATTTCAACATTCATGTTGCATTTTTTGTATTCAATATAAATGCTAAAAGGTAACATTGTTCAATTGAATTTCTAGGATCTGCCATAACAGTAAGAAAGTTCACATTTATACGCATCATACAGAAGATCCTAGTTACATTTAGTTGGAACTTTACTATATCCGGTGGAGCTACATTCACGGTTGGACCAACAGGAGGCGTTGCACTTTATCTCAAACGATCATTAAACCAATACCTTGATATTGGTGATCAGACAAACACTTGTTTAGGAAATCCAGAATTATGTAAATTTGGTTTGACATTTAGATTTAACTTGAAAGTAATTTCATTCAAGGAAAATATGTACATATTTAGTAGTGGTGGAAACGCAAGAGGGAAATATGGCTTAGCAATGTGGTATTCCGGAAAACGCCTGTACTTGACATGCAGTACTCGAAAGCGAATATATACAGTGTTCACTAAATTCAATGTCATCAACAAATTTGTTAGAATTGGATTTTCATGGAGTCTGCAGACAGGTTTGAGGTTATATTTTGATGACAGACTAATCGTAAGTAGTACGCACTACGTATTGAGAACAGCTGACGCCGTGTTGTCCCGGCTTTTTTACATAGGTCGATCAATCAGTATCGGCGTAACAGCAGACATCGTTATAGAAGGATGGGACTTTGCTGACGCAACACTCGATGTTCTCAACCAGTTGAATGTCAAAATAGGTATGAAATACTATTATGCATATCCTTATACTATAACATTGCACTTTTTGTGTTAAATATATACCTTAAAGCTATCAATAAATATACAAAAACTGAATGCTTGGAATCAACATAACGGCAGACATTGACAAACCAACAATAGCCGCATCAAACAATTCAGCACCAGAATAAAATAAATAGATTGACGTCACAGCAATGCTCAAGTCTAGTTATCCATAAGGACCGACTTAGGATGGTCACCAGGCACGAAACAAGTTGTTGTGGTTATACCGGTTAATGGAGTCTCAACCTTCCAATGAGGCAAGAAGTCTTAAGTATAGAAATACATTTAAACATTTAATAAATATATGTACACTTCGTAGCGCTGTCAATCAATCGACTGCTCGCATCAAGTGTCCATAAAAAACATTTAAAGAGCTCAGAAAAAACAATTTGTGTGAGAGGACCTCGTCCACGTTCAAGGCCTACGAAGCAACTTTAAATAACTGGAACCCAGGTACAGATATTCAATTGGATTATTCCTAATTAGCATTATTGTGTCAATTAGCGTACACATAATATATATTTCAAAATTGTTATTTTTCCTTTACACAGACGTACCTGAATTTAAAAAGAAACCAAAATTATCAATTACAATGGATACGAACTCCACTGTTAATTTCACCTGTCGGTTCGAAGCATTAGAGAGTGCTGGACTAGCATACAGTATACGATGGTACCATGCTGATAAGATTGTCATGGACGATGCTTTGGGAACATCAACATTTATAAGCCAACTCTCTGAAGCAAAAATAAATCAATTTAAGTTTAATGATAAGGTAATCAATCAAACATTTAATAATATGAAATCCTGAAATTATGTTTAAGAAAAAACAAGAAGAAATAGGATCAACAGAACAAACGCTATTGACAAACAAACAATAGCTTCATCAAAAAGTCA
>JAUMGZ010044389.1:18816-32100 GCA_032359645.1 Pododesmus macrochisma | reverse complement strand
GCAAATATGTTAACTATTCACATTTTTGACTTCTTGTCCAAAACTACTGGACTAATTTCATCCAAACTTTGTAGAAGTCATCTTTGGGGGAAGTGAGTTCAGATTTGTTAAAAATGAACGGGCTCAGGGCCCGGGGGTGCCTCTTTGGGGGACGAAACGGGGAAAATTTGACAAAATTTCAAAAATCTTATAATAAACCAGAAGGCCTAGTGCTTAATGTTTTGCCATGTAGTTACTTTAAGGCATGGAGAATCAAGTTTGTTCAAGGCTTGACCCTGGGATCAAAACCAGGTTATACGTTTGGTGGTCAAAGTTAAACACTATAACAAATATTTAACTATTCACATTTTTGACTTCTTGTCCAAAACTATTGGACCTTTAACATCCAAACTTGGTAAAAGGCATCTCTAGGGAACGGGGAATTCAGATTTGTTCAAATGAAGGGGCTCGACGACCCCAGTGGGTGCCACTTTTGGGGCCGAAAGGGGGACAATTTGACAAAATTTCAAAATCTAACAAACTAGAAGGCCTAGAGCTTATTGTTTTGGTTTGTTGTAACTTTAGGTCACAGAGAACCAAGTTTGTTCAAGGCGTGAACCTAGGGTCAAAAGTATGCAAATGCAAATCCAGACCGACATAAAGGCCCAATGGGCCTCTTGTTTAACCTTTAATAATACTTCATGACATATATATGATGTGTAAATGCCTTTATTTCATTACTAATATTTGATAGCCAAAGGGGTGATATCAAGGCTGAAAAACTAGTTTTGCGTGCTTGAACAATTAAATATGAAAGTTAACATTAGGAATTAGAAAATTCTAGATTTTGTTTTCATTAAGTTGCAGTTTTCACTTAGTGATATACATCAATTAAGAAAAATGAGGATAGATAATTTCATTTATGATTAAAAATTTTTCAAGTCTTTATAAACTTCACTTGTTAAAATATGATAGATATTTGAAGACGTTTTCCTTACATTAATAGATGCCCAGAGTCCAGCAGGTCAAAAGGTTGCGGTCAAACGAACACTTACAGCAGCTGGTGGAGCAACAGCAGACGTGTGAGTAAAACTTCTTTGTTTCATTTGACAGTAGGTAAATATCTCTCGGAGTGTGACTCTGTGTTAGGGGAGTACAGTTCAATTTCTTAAGTGATGTATACATTACAGCTGTCCTCTTGTAAATGTGATATTCATTTTATTATTGAAAGTCTTCATTAAAGAATTTTCCTCATTTATTCAAAATTTAAAATGTCAATATAATTTTCAATAAACGATTTGTACATTATTTCTTTTATTTGAACTGTTAAAGCACGCGCTCTCTGCTATTATTAAAAGGTAACTTCTTACAAAAGAGCATATTATAATTTCACTATTACTGCTTCTTTTACTTATTTGTAAATTTTCCTTTGGGCAGTAAAATTATAGTATTTTATGTGCCTACAAAGATATGTTTTGATATTAATTTATTTTATCCTATTTATCCATCATCAATGTATTAATTACCACACTTTAATGTCAGTCTGAGATCACAGACAATGTAAGAAGTATTAAACTCAAATAAAATAAAAACTGCATAATTTCTTCATTTACAGACGTCAGGTTACAGGAGTAGGGCCAATAAAAAAGATAAAAACGGAAGAAGAAACTGAGCGAGCAGCATAATTTATCAAACTCAACCACCAGAAGTCATATACAGGGGAACAAATCCTTGATGCTAAGGATTGACATTTAAAACCTTTTTGTCCGTTGCTATGTGGCAATCATTGGGCAATATCGGTTATGTACTGTCATCAGGACAAGTCAAACTTGGGCACTATAATTATGTCCAAGACCAACTTTATTAGTAAAAATATATGATTCTCTTTATAGAAAAAATTATAAGCAATATTATTTTAATGACGCTATTAATATATATTTTTGTGAGGTATATGATACATTTACAGTAAGTCAGTTTTTCTACAAATTTATTCCCAAATGCTCCAATAAAGATTGAATAGAACTGCAAGTTACATTAGATATTCATATGGAGGTCCACTGTGCAGAAGGTATTGTCCATGGGAGGGGTGATGTCTATATATGAAGTACTAAAGTCTTAGCAGTAAGAAAAACAGATTCTCTTATCTATATCATAGTATTTGATCCTCAAATTGGAGAGTTCCTTGTTAAATAACCAAAGCTAGCAGTATTGTGTTAGTCATTTACAAAAAAAAAATAGATGGTTGGATTTGATCAAATGTTGCAGACTCGTACGGCAAGTCATCTAGTGCTACAGTGAAATAATACGCATTATATAGTTATGCTCATTTCTTTATGTTATGCAAATTCACTCAGGAACTTTGCATGCTCCAGGGTTTAAGTTGTTTTAAATAACCTGTCTGGGTTAGGGTCAGTTAAACTACAAGAATTTTTGTAAGCCAACATTTACATCTTCTTGCTTTCCTTTACTGTCAACTAGTCAGGAAGAAAGGTTTGCAATCCAAAGTTCACTGTAAATACAATATTTCATTCTTCCATTGAAGTTCTAAATCAGATTTGACAATAAGCTGTTGGACCTCTTACATATTAATGATTCATGAAGGGGTTTATGAGAATCCCTGTTGTTAGATTGTTTTGAACCTTTGTTGACATGTAATTCATTGCAATATTAGTTAATGTTCACTTTTTATCTCTGTTGTAAGTACATGTATATGCATAGATAAGGTTAAGTGCTTGTTAAAGAAACTTTGTTAAATCACTTTAATCTCACGACTAGGTTTTATTATGCCATAGTTATACAGATCATTCTTGCTTGTTATTGTTGTGTAAATTTTGAACCAGACTAATCTATTTTTAAATGTTTAAACTGTATGTACAAAATGTACATATATTTAATACTGATCGTGAACTCAAAGACTGTTATGAAAATTGTTATTTGGAGAAAAGCAAAGCTAAAACTGTTTAAGATATATATTGAAATTGGAGTTGAAAATAATAAACATTAAGGTTTTTAGGGTAATTTTTTATACCAATAATAAGGTAAGATGTAATGGAATTTTACAGAAGAAAAATTGGGGTATGTTTAAGTCTTTTGAAACTCTTTGAGATTGAGTTTGCTGTCAGAGTATTGTATGTTAATTCTTTGTTACTGTTCTTGTTTGAAATTCATGTCATTAAGAAATACAGATACTTGCATGTCTAGTGCCATGCTAGCACATTTTAGTGTAAATATGAATTTATATACATACATATTGACTACTTTTACAATAATATTTAAAATGTTATGTTATTAAAATGTAAAGTCTAGTTTACAAATCAATATTTATATATATTTTTTAAGTGTAAACTTTTTTCATTTCATGTATCATTTGAGTTTTTGTCTTGCAATAATTATTAAAAGGAATTTCTTGGCCTCTCAACAGTCTAAAATTTTCCAAAGATTAAAGCAACTATTTTTTTTCTTTCTTTAAGAATAATGAAGTCGGTAGAAATAATCATAACTGCTACTTCAAGTGATTACAATTGTAGCTTAAAAACATTTTCTTTGTGGTAGAGGCGAATCATTATAGGAGATTAATACATCATGGTCTTTTCATTGGCAGCTTAACAGGAGGGCATTTTTAAAATTCCAATTTTTGCCTTTTTCATTTAATGAAAGTTATCAATATTGTTGATTTATTCTCTTTCGGAATCATTGTTCACAAAAAAATTTAAATGGCAAAGATTGGAAACATGTGAAAGTTTTAAACTGCCCTTATAGGACCTTACAGAAGATACTTAATTCATTTCAACACAGATGTACATAAACAAAAATATTATATCCGTAGTAAGCATACTTATTGAAAACTTGTAAATAGTGACACATAAAATCCATATGAAAACCCATTTCAAGATCTGCATATCACCAAATTAAGTTAAAGTGAAGTTTAATTTATTCATTTAAATGAAAATCAAGATTATTTCATTTAGATTAAATATGCTGCAGTTTCTAGCAAAGTCGAAATGTGAGGTATTTATTTCTTTAGAAATATTACACAAAAACATTACAGGTTTGCTGATGTTTGATTAGTTACAGAGCTTTTAAAAACAATTATACACAGTTCTAGATAAGTGAACAAATATTTTAAGACAGTATCATTTTAAAGATGATGTAACACACTGTCTTAGTAACATGAAGTGAACAGTTACAGTTGTGCATTACTGTACACCAACACTGTATAATACTGCTAGACAATAGCTGCTACTAGCTAGATAGACTCTTGTAAAGAATATAGAATAATAGAATCAAGAAAACATGTTAAATGTCAAAATTATTAATATAAGACTGTACATTTTTATACATTTTTTGAGGCTAGCATAGTTTATTCCACTATGAACCTTTCGATAAGTGGATTCAATGCTTATGTTATTATTAGTATAATTATTATTTACGCATCCTTTTTGTTGAAACATAGGTGATATGTTAAATTGTATGCCATTTGCTGAAAAATGTTATTATCATGAAGATATTGATTTTTCCTTATTATTTTTCTTAAGATTTTAGTCAGAGAAGATTTTCTAATAAATTATTTACATCATTTCATCTATCAATCAAATCCCTATTTGTTCAATTAATGATAACATTTGCAACATTGGCCACCATCCAGTTATTAAAACAGGGCCAAATTTAAATGTTGAATTCAATTATATTCATCTGTTGTAATAACTGTCTTTCTTTCTATGTTCTACATTTGTCAAAATTAGGATTTATAGATTTATAAATGTTTGGGTAATCTCATTTCATCATCATTCATGTTGGTACTATTTGTCTCGCATACGTTCAGTAAATGTTGTGTATTTTCAATAAATCCTTACACTAAGGTAATGAAATTAGACATTGTTGGTATTTATTTTAGTTGATGATACAAAGCTGGTTCCCATTTTTAGCTCACCTTAGAAGAAAGGCGCTTATGGAATCACGTCGGCATTAGTGTTGGCGTTGGCATTGCTGCAAGTGTTGAAATGTACTATTATACAATCAACTATGTGTACTAGGATGCTAAAATTTGGCATGAGGGTAGTTTGGGGTTTTAAGATTCATTTAGCTGGATGAAATGGAAAATATTTTTTGAAAACAACTGAATTTTGACAGATTTTTGGACTTTGAACTTTTTCCAGGTTAAAGTTTTGCTGTAAGTGTTGAAATGCACTAGTATACAATCAAATATGTGTACTAGGATCCAAAATGGAGACAATTGCCTCTATTTGGTCGAAACTTAAATACTGTCCGATTTCGTTCAAATTTGGTATACAGATGTTTTATGACACTGCAGTCTCAACTGTGTATGATTTTTTCCCCTGATTTGTTATCAAAAGATAACGGCCAAGGCCTTTGATATGTCAAAATTTTAATATTGCCTGATTTTGTCTAAATTTGGTGCTCGGATGTATAGCTACACTGTAACAACAACCACATGTAATTTTTTCTGATCCATTATCTAAGATGGGACATAGTGAAATGGCCCCATTATAAATCACACTCATTTAAAAAATGCTTTTAATAGGCGAGCTATGCTGTTCTCCAACAGCTCTTGTTGTTGTTGTTGTTGATGAATGGTATGTCTTAGTCTTTATATCTTCATCATTCTTTTTTACCCCTGAATTAAAAATCTGGGGGATATAGCAATCACGTGGGATGTCCGTCCGTTGCTTGTCTGGATAATAACTTAAAAACGAATGGTTCCACAAGTTCAAACTTGGTAGGTGGGTTTCCCATGGAGGTGCACAGAACCCTATTGATTTTGGGCGTGGTCTGCCAAAGGTCAAGATCACCATTGCTAAAAATATGATTTTGCTTATAATGGCTTGTCCGGATGATTACTTAAAACGAATGATTCCACAAAGTTCAAACTTGGTGTGTGGGTTCCCTAACCCTATTGATTTTTGGCATGGTCTGCCAAAGATCAAGGTCACCATTGCTAAAAATAGAATTTTGCTTAAATGTGGCTTGTCTGGATGATAATTTTAAAATGAATGGTTCCACAAAGTTCAAACTTGGTGTGTGGGTTGCCCTAGGGGGTGCACAGAACCATATGGATTTTGGGCGTGGTCTGCTAAAGGTCAAGGTCACCATTGCTAAAAATAGAATTTTGCTAATATGTGGCTTGTCAAGATGATAACTTAAAAAAACGAATGGTTCCACTAAGTTCAAACTTGGTGTGTGGGTTTCCCTAGGGGATACACAGAGCCCTAATGATTTTTGGCGTAGTATGCCAAAGGTCAAGGTCACCATTGCTTATTTAGAATTTTGCTAATATGTGGCTTGTACGGAGATGACTACTTGAAAAAGAATGGTTCCACAAAATTCAAACTTGGTGTGTAGGTTTCCCTAGGGAGTGCACAGATCCCTTTTGATTTTGGGCGCGGTCTGCCAAAGTTCAAGGTCACCCTTGCTAAAAATAGAATTTTGCTAATATGTAGCTTGTCCTGATGATAACTTAAAAACAAATGGTCCTTCAAAGTTCAAACTTAGTGTGTGGATTGCCCTAGGGGATGCACAGAATCCTATAGATTGATGGTGTGGTTTGTCCAAGGTTAAGGTCACCCTGCTTTTTTTTGGGAGACAAATTGAGAGCAAATGGTTGCAGAATGTTTGAACTTGGTTTGTGATATTCTAATTCAACTTCCAGTATTCCCAAACCAAGAAGTACTATTTCACAATTTTAATTAGAGAATGTACTATGTGTCACGAAAACACTTAACAAACAAGGCCTTCTTGGCTGCCCTTCTTAATAAATAAAAATCAATGATGTATCAATAACAAATGCTGCACATGGGTTTTTTTTCGGGGGGATATGCTGCCCCTGGCGGCTCTCTCGTTTGATGGGCCAATTGATGTCATGCCCTGTTGGTGATAAAATGCATACGTAAAGCTTGTGGCCTTCTGGGTTATGTGTTGAAATTTGTATCCTCTAATACCATCAAAACAAGGACATAAATAAATCGTTTTTGGTCTTTCAAAACTATGCTTTAACTTCACTCTAAAACAAGACAAACCAAGAGTCATTTCAAGTGTTTTCAGATAAAAATTTAACTTCAGAAGGAGATTAAACCTGACAAAAACGTGGCAAACAGAATAATTTAGGTTAAGTGTTTCCTGAGTAATTATTTTGACTTCTTCAAAATTGAGGCTTTTGCTTACCAAACGAGGCACAAATATCGTACAACTTGTGAAACTTCTTTTGCTAAAAACCAAACAAATGCTTCCAAAAATGAGGCAAACAGAAAAACATTTTAAAGAAAGTTTCTAAATTGGTGCGAATAATTGAGTCATATTTAGAACTTTTATGGCAAATATTATTTCCAGAACAAGGCAAACATAAACAAAGATAACTATATATCCAAGTTAGTTGTAATGTTGTTCGTGGTGGTAATCGTTATAAGGTACAAAAATGTACGTACGTGTTGTCTCTAGTTGGGTATCTCAATTGTCCTTGCACTTTAGCCCCAAAGGAGCAACGTCGTCTACCTGTGGAACAACTTACATATTTAATAAATGCAACAGTGATGTCTACAATTCATTACACTGTTAATACAAGATAAACAAGAGGCCTATTGGGCCTTAAGTCCACCCGAATACATTAATAATATAAGACTATCTTGCAATTATATTTAATAAACATTCTTTCCAAAACAAAAGAAGTCGTAACACTGTATATACAAGCATGAACTTCAAGAGTATTTTTTTTAGTTGTTTCTACACCCTTTAATAGATGTGCTCTTGGATGAACTGAAAAAGGTATCAGCATATCAGAAGCTAGGACGACCATATTGGATTGACTCCACGTCAGCAGACACAGACCTGGAAGGGAAACATGCAAGGAATAGCTACATCAAGTTGAGTGAAAATCTGACCAACGGTTCTTGACAAGAAGCAGAAAATGTCTCGGCCAATTAGAATTCAGGGCGGTCAAGCTAGATGAAGTTCGGCAATGTCGGACATAAATCTGAAAGGGGACCATGGAAGGAACATCTACATAAAAATTTCGTGAAAATGTGATCAACGGTTCTGGACAAGAAGTCGAAAACATCTCGGCCAATTAGAAGCCAGGGCAGCCATATTTGGTAGAGTTTGGCATTGTAGACACACATCTAAAAGGGGGCTATGAAAGAAACATCTACATCAAGTTTCGTAATAATCTGACCAATGGTTCTTGGCAGGAAGACAACAATGTCTCAGCCAATCAAAAGCCATGGCGGCTGTATTGGATGGAGTTCCGCAATAACGGACGAAAATCTAAAAGGAAACCATACGAGTCCACAGCAAGTGGAAGAAGTTGAAAGTGTGAAAAGTTAATGAGGGACGGACGACGACGGACACAACGACGAATGGATTGTATAAAATACACTTGGACTTTGTCCAGGTGGACTAAAAACTCAATTAAAAATCGCTAAGAAGAGTTCAAAATTTACATTAGAAATAAGTATAATGTCCGAGCCACTGCTGAGTCAAAAATATTTCTCTCGAATACTGATGTGATGAGTTCAGCTTCGTGAAAATATATGACAAACGGTTTATCGGCAAAAAGTGGAAAATGTCTTGGCAAATCAGAAGCCAGGGTGGCCATATTGGATGAGTTCGGTAACGGCGGACACAGATCTGAAAGGAAAGACATCCATTGCAGGTGTTGTCAACATTGCTCAAGCTTTTTTTTGAGAACAAGTAGAAACATAGTAATAGTTTCAAACAAAAGAAAAACAAAACACCGGATGAAAAATAGGATGTACAAAATGCCTAGAAAAACATTGCAGCCGATGACAAACAAGATAAATAACAGATGGAGAGAAAAAAACACGCACACACAAAAAGAATTAAAATAACAGAATAAAAAATGTGCGAAAATAAGCCCAGGTACATATTTCTTTTTAGTAACAACTTTCTTCACCTTTGACCTATGCATCCCAAACTCCATAAAAAAATAATTCCTCTCCTAATCGGGAACCAAAGTACCAGATTTATCTTAATTCAAGCTGTGTGAAAAGATCGGAGCTGTATGATTGTCGGTTGATTGTCTCACCTTAGTCCTGGACATGCTGCTACGGTATATTCATCCCTCCATGTACAGGACTAGTCTCGCCTATACATGTTCCTGACTCTTTACTATTAGCTAGACTCACTTTTTCATCAAGACAATTTGAGATAATTATTTTTATCCTGCTGATTCCTCATTCTGCTATGTTTATACCAAAAAAACCATGATGCACTCACAAAGGTTCACTTGCTTGAGTTAATGCCATCATGTGAGGTATAAATACATTTTAATTGCCAAATATAACACAATGCGCTTTGAACTTCAATGCATTGGCCTTTGGTGTTGTTTTTAGTCTAGTAATTAGCCCACATATTCTTTAATATCTGCAGGTAAACAGTTCAAATGTCCTTGGCTGATTTTTAAAGCAGCAACAACAGAAACAAAAATAATAAGATATAAAAACAAATGCTAAACCAGTTGTTAGTTCACAGTATTACCTTTGGGACATGATCTTGAGAGTATGACCCGAGCATTGACTGAAGTATGGTGTAAATGTATTGAGAGAGTAAGAAGATATGACTGTGGACGGACTATGGCAAGCCGATTGGGTTTTTATTCTTAAATAGAGACATCTCTATTTCAAATACAGATATCTCTATTTCTACTATCAATAGAGATATCTCTATTTCAATTAAAGATGTCTATATTTCAATTAGAGATATCTCTATTTCAATTAAAGATGTCTCTATTTCAATTAAAGATATCTTTAGTTAAAATAGAGATATCTTCAATTCAAATAGAGATATCTCTAATTGAAATAGATATCTGTATTTTACATATAAATAGAGATATCTGTATCTGAAATAGAGATATCTCTATTAAATGGATAAAAATGCAAACGGTATGCCATAGACGGACAAATGGGCAGACGGACAAAGCGGTCAATATATGACCCCCCGATATTTTTCGGGGAGCATAACAAGTTGAAAACATGCTAGTACTAGAAAGATGCAACCATGTTAGAGTGAAGTTACAACAATACGATGCCAGGACAAAAAACAAAAACAAACCTGGGAAAGTAGCGACAGACAACACTTGTGTCGTACAGGAGATCGCCAACCTGAACTCGTGGGTTTCCTCCAGGCACTCTGGTTTCTTCCCACAGAAAGTATCAACTCGCGCTACCCTCAGTGCCAACGTGAGAGATTTCGACATAAGTTGTAATACTAGTAACTTGTATTTCAATTGTTGTAAAATAAACAACGTTTAAACTTTAAGAAAACACGACAAAGCATTTGTCGTAACTTTGCGTAAGTTGTGTAGTGACTTCAGTTTTTTTCGTTGTCGAAAAGTCGCTCTAACATTTGTTGTGTTATCGAGCAGTCATGTAGTCATTACTTTGCCTTAACTTTGTTCGTTTGCCCTAGCTTTTGTCCTATTGAACTGTCAACGTTATGTCGCAACTTTGCCCCAGCTTTTGTCATATAATTTCGTAACGTTGACCTAACTTTTGCCTTTTGTCATACTGTCGTAACTTTGCCCTTGCTGTTGTCCTTTTGTCGTACTGTCGTGTAATGTCGTTACTTTGCCCTTGCTTTTGTCGTACTGTCGTGTAATGTCGTTACTTTGCTCTTGCTTGTGTCCTTTTGTCGTACTGTCGTGTAATGTTGTTACTTTACCTTTGCTTTGTCGTTCTGTCGTGTAATGCCGTTACTTTGCTCTTGCTTTTGTCCTTGTGTCGTACTGTCGTGTAATGTCGTTACTTTGCCCTTGCTATTGTCGTACTGTCGTGTAATGCCGTTACTTTGCTCTTGCTTTTGTCCTTGTGTTGTACTGTCATGTAATGTCGTTACTTTGCTCTTGCTTTTGTCCTTTTGTCGTAGTGGCTTGTAATGTCGATACTTTGCCCTTGCTTGTGTCGTACTGTCGTGTAATGTTACTTTGCCCTAACTTTTGTCCTTTTGTTGTACTGTCGTGTAATGTCGTAACTTTGCCCTAGATTTTGTTGTACTGTCGTGTAATGTCGTAACTTTGTACTTGCTTTTGTCCTTTTGTCATATTGTCGTAACTTTGCCCTTGCCTTTGTCCTTTTGTTGAACTGACGTGTAATGTCGTAACTTTGCCCTTTTGTCGTACTGTCGTGTTATTTCGTAACTTTGTCCTAGATTTTGTTGTACTGTAGTATAATGTCGTAAATTTGCCCTTGCTTTTGTCCTTTTGTCGTTGTTTCGTGCAATATCGTAACTTTGCACAAGCGTTTGTCCTGTTGTCGTACTAACGTGTAATGTCATAACTTTGCCCTTTTGACGTAATGTCGTAATTTTGCCCTTTTGTCGTTTTGTCGTGTAATGTCGTAACTTTGCCTTAGATTTTGTCGTACTGTCATATATTGTCGTAAATTCGCCCTAGCGTTTGTCCTGTTGTCGTACTGTCGTGTAATGTCGTAACTTTACCCTAGATTTTGTCGTACTGTCGTATGTCAAAACTTTGCCCTAGCTTCTGTCGTACTGTTCGACGAAGTTGTAGTTACTTGCCCTAGCTTTTGTTTTACTGTCGGTATATTTATTTAGCTATTGACGTATTGTCGGAGTGCTGACGTAACTTCGCCACAGTTTTATGTCGTTTTGTCGCTCTGTGTTTTTGCAATTCGAAGTTGCAACAATACGACAAAAACTAGGTAAAAGTAACGACAATACGACAGTGGTCGTAATTATTTTTTTCCAGAGTATATATCTGTACTGTAATCATTGAACAATTTCTTTGTTCCAAAAAAGTATGATATGAGGCCAAATTAGCCTTGATATGCTCATCAGAAGCTCTAAGCAACTTAATAAATTCAGTTTGAAATTTTGTGTAAGTTGTAAATTTCCGCTCTTCAGCTTCCTCTTTGTGTTCCTGATTCCAAAGCATAGCTATTTGAAGAAATTTCAATACGTCATATCGGGATGCTAAATCTAGTTAAAATTGTTTCATTAGTTTTGGAAGAATTAAAAATGGTCGTCAACATTCGCTGTTACAAGAAAAAATTGTAGAAACATCTACATAACATTTCGTGAAAATCTGACAAACAGGTTATTTTTGACAAGCTGTTGAAAACGTCTTCACCAATCAGATGTCCTTGCGGTCATATATTGGATGTAGTTCATGCAACGTCCCACACATTTATGAAAAGTGACCATGCAAGGAAAATCCACAGCAAGTTTTGCGAATATCCAACTAGCAGTTTACGGATGACAACAACGGACGAAGGCCCTGAGAGTAAAAGTTTCTAAATTTTAAAAGATGAATCGTGATTGTTTGGGTTCATTTTCATTCTTTTGGCCACATCCTTAGAAAATTCTCAAATCGAGTTTTCTAATTTGAATTCTGTTCAAGTTAATTTTTAGGGGCATTTGATGGCTTTATTAACAAGTAAAATTGACGGTGAATGGTTAAAATGATCAATGGATTTAATAAGACTTGACATGTCAACCTGACTCCTTTAAACCTTTGACGCTTTTATAACATCAATCATGACGATTTAGATGACAAAATGACTGACCCATCGACTTCCACAATCTTATATGTGTTGGTTCCATCTGACTGCACGACAATTCAATCAAATGGCTTGCCAAAATGTCCAACACATTAACTGTTGTTAAAAACAATGCCGACGTTGAATATTCGCGTGACAACGTCATCATCAAAGACCTTATAACTGGCACGTATAACCAGCCATTGTTACCTAATTAATTATGAACACTTCCGGTTGACTTCACGTTTGCAATATCCAAAAGGAGAACTCGGTGTACATTAAGATAAAGGACAATTGATCAATAATAGCCGTGTCAAAACCACACAAACAATAACATACTTTAGTTGATACGTGTAACTGGTACACGATTTTCTGATTGGCACCACAGATGGTAAACACGGGAAGGGTTACACACTTGCTTTAACGAAATTACAAAACAGTATGGTATTTAATCTGATACACTTGACATTGCAATGCACAGACCAACAAGTTCGCGCCAAGTTTAATACCATTACGTCCTATATGTAAATAAACAGGTCTGGTGTCTCCTAGCTGGTTAATTGCTGTTATAGTCTTATGGCATGCTCCTAGTTGGTTAATTGCTGTTATAATCTTTTGGCATGCTCCTAGCTGGTTAATTGCTGTTATAGTCTTATGGCATGCTCCCAGTTGGTTAATTGCTGTAATAGTCGTATGGCATGTTCCTAGCTGGTTAATTGCTGTTATAGTCTTATGGCATGCTACTAGCTGGTTAATTGCTGTTATAGTCTTATGGCATGCT
>JAUMGZ010044389.1:0-18716 GCA_032359645.1 Pododesmus macrochisma | reverse complement strand
TGGCATGCTACTAGCTGGTTAATTGCTGTTATAGTCTTATGGCATGCTACTAGCTTGTTAATTGCTGTTATAATCTTATGGCATGCTCCTAGTTGGTTAATTGCTGTTATAGTCCTATGGCATGCTACTAGCTGGTTAATTGCTGTTATAGTCTTTTGGCATGCTCCTAGCTGGTTGCAGTTATAGTTTTCCAAATTTGTTTTACTTTACGTGTTACTAGCGATAGTTTGATCTGAACATCATAGATACAATGTTAAGCCTTAACTATGGACATATTACCATATACAAAAAATGTATATCATGCATATGGTTAATGACCTCTCATTTTTCACGTCGATAATTTACCAGACCCTTTACAATAATCAATAACCTTTAATTCTTTAGCTCTGAAACACCGTATTACATAAATGGTTGCAATATAAAAACGGAAACGTTGTCCAGTGAACAAGCCAAACCTTGCTATTCAAACTCGAAACCTTTAAACTGTTCTGCAGAAGAAAAAAAGATATATTAATTAAACTCTGACATAGGAACTTGGTGTTAAGACAAAAAGACACAAGGAACTTGGTGTTAAGACAAAAAGACACAAAAAAAACTTGGTGTTAAGACAAAAAAGACACAAAGAACTTGGTGTTAAGACAAAAAGACACAGGGAACTTGGTGTTAAAACAAAAAAGACACAAAGAACTTGGTGTTAAGACAAAAAAGACACAAAGAACTTGGTGTTAAGACAAAAAAGACACAGGGAACTTGGTGTTAAGACAAAAAAGACACAAAGAACTTGGTGTTAAGACAAAAAGACACAGGGAACTTGGTGTTAAGACAAAAAAGACAACTTCTTCTCCAAGTTGAAGATGAGTGAGCTAAATGTCTATTTTGTGTTCGATAATTTAAAAAAAAAATAATTGAACTTCAGTTGACAAAATGGAGACTTGTTTTCAAATCACGATCTTAATTGTCCGCATACTAGACAGGGGTGTAGGATAGAGCCTTAAAATATAGTAAAACATAAAATACAAAATGTAATTTAACGTCACATTAATCGAAAGATTTACCATGTATTTTGACCGACTTCCAAACGTATTCGACTTCTTTATCAATTATTCAGTAAACACGTTATCGTGTAGGTATAAACTTGCTACATAATATACAATATGTTAAACAAATGATATTGTACACAACTAAACTCCGAGTCTAAAACGGTAACAGTACACCATAAATGTTACAGTTTACACATTCAATATTACCAGTTTAAAGTACTAACTGCGAGCTTTAATGACCTGCCGTATTTAAAAGTCTATTGTAATTAACAATACATCTATCTATCTCGTATATGCACCGATGAATTGCCAGTAGATAAATGTGATTTGTGTATTAACATTTTGACAATAATCCAAATGTTAATGTTGGGACATAATTTACACAATAAAACGCACATACAAGAATTACTTCTCTTACTGTGATGTTACGGAAACACACTGAACTTGGATTAATACTTACATTCTGAGACATCAGCTTGATATTTATTTAACTTATTGTCTAGTTTAAGGATTTAAAACTAAGTTCACTACAAAGTGATTGCACAATGGATAAGGATCAGAAGAAGCGAATAACATCCAATATCACATTTCTAAAAGAGCGATTAGGATACCTGGATCCTATTATCGACCGCCTCGTGGATAAGGGCGTTTTCTCCTTCGACCAGAAGGAGAGGGTCGACAAGGTGAACCCCCCGACACCCCACAAGAAATTCAATGAGTTTATACAGATGTTGCTGGCGTCCCCGGATCACTTGACATTTAACGCATTTATACAGAGTCTCGAGGAGGAACGATATTATAACATTGTAGAAAAACTCTGCAAAGATGGTATGTCATTACGGCGATAAGTCTATATTACAACATTGTCTGTAGATCTGTATATCTGTATATCTGTAACAAGAACACGCAATATAAGCTGATGTTATAAGATGTCGTTTTAATACCCACAATAAATGAATTTATCATTCAACATTTAACAATTATTCTTTTAAATCTTTAAAGTAAACGATATGAATTTACATTAACAAAACAATGCGCACCTTTCATAAAAAACCAACCAAGTGTTTTATAGGTATTTTTATAAAATAAAATTAGTTTGTTAATTTTATATACGTGATAGAAAACATATAGTTCAATGTAGTTTGATTTCCATTTATGGGAGTGGTAACATTCAGCGCACCCCTTTTAAGGTGATACAGAAAAATTGCATATCTTTCAAATCAAATAAAGTTTTATTTAACGACGATAATATTATATAAAAAAACAAGCTCTATTGAGCTTTTAAAGTCTTTGAAATAATTGTGTATCGCTTGGTTCATACAAATAACTTAACCGAATTAAACAACAGTACACCTTCAGCTGACCACAATTTTAAATAAATCAACGCATACTTAATAAATTCATAGTGTTCTCATGTCTAATTAGATTATGGAGACTCGACACTTTCAAAGATTATTTTGTAGTATATTCGCGTGTATTCGTGACATCATTATCTCCTATTAGCAATTGTAGTATTCATCTTGTCAACTGGCGCCATAGCCGAGTGCTTATAGTTGACTGGACTATCATATTCTTTTACTGCTTTCTGTACAAACTTCTCTTGTGCCAATTTTTTCTTGTTTTATTTTTTAATTTGTTCAACCAAATTGATCAAAATCTGCGGATAAATCAACCGTCAATATATATGTCAACGATAAGAAACTCGCACTGCTTCCTTTGAGCACAGTGTCAAAGCACACGATTACAATACATTGCATTGGACAGGCACAACGAATCCAAAAAGCAACAATCAAATATAGTATCACACAGCAAACAAGCCCATGTGGAAAAAAAATCCACTGGCATCAGTAACCAAAGTATGCAACTATGATACACATTGAAATACATAAATTAGCAAATTTTGAATCTTTTAATTACAGGCATCTTAAAGAGTTCACAAACTGGTAGGTAAATGACAAATGGAACACACTTTTGCATGATGCTGATTGTATGAACGCAACATATTGCATGGCTTAAACTTATATCATGTATTCCATATATTTTGTACTTTTTTTTTTTTTTTTTTACATATCTTTACTGTATAGAAAAGAAACAGAATCATATCGTAATTTAATACCTATAATAAATAACACTGATGGAATTTATCAATTCAGTTTGTCTGTAGATAAAGGTTTTTTACATCCAGTTAAAAACAATTAATTTATCTACAAAACAATTTTACACTCATAATACATGCTGTCATCGTGTGGTATTTTTTTGCAAACCAAGATTGATCGTGTGTATGCATGTTCCTAAATCTTGAGCATATTATTTATTATTCATATCAATTAACATAAAAAAAATAATCCTTCATTTACCATACACCTTGAGAATGAATAATAATAACATTTCTGTCTGAACAAGGTCAAAAAATATTCGAAATCCTATACCAGTACAACTAGCACTATCGGACGGTCGTGACGAGAGCCACAACTATCGGACGGATGTGACGAGAGCCAGCACTATCGTTTGGTCATGACGAGAGCCACAACTATCGGACAGTCGTGACGAGAGAGCCACAACTACGAGGGTCACAACTATCGGACGGTCGTGATGAGAGAGCCACAACTATCGGGTGGTCGTGACGAGAGAGCCACAACTTTCGGATGGTCGTGACGAGAGAGCCACAACTACGGGGGCCACAACTATCGGACGGTCAAAGCCGTTAATATGTTTGATAAGGAAATTGAAAACGAGCAGGACCTAGAACAATAAACACTCAAGAGTTGAAGTTTAATAAAGTAATAAAAGTAAATGAGATGGTGTTTATACATGTAGTTATTTCCATGCGAAATAATTAAACAGGTGATTGGGCCTTAATTCGAATTACTGGCAAATGAACTTCATTGAATGTCACCAAGTTAATCGAATGCTAAGACCTAATTGTCACTTGTTAATTTAAAGACCACCGTTGAGAAGGACAATCTAACAAACCCACTGCATGGATGTTTCATAATAAAATAATTTACAACATTAACCATCTACACACACAATGAGACCATGCATTTTATTTCTAAATTCACGCTTTTTAAAATAACTGATGCAAAACGTGGATCAGAAACTTGATTGATGAATCATATCTTCAGTGACTTCATGTTTTGTCTTCGAGCTGTCATTAATGGCTTGCGTTTCAAACGAAATCTGGCACATTAAAACGTATACATGTACATATAAGAATCTTCTGTCTGAATGTCAAATTACATGTATCTGTGTGTTATATACTTTTTTTGTACAAACAGATCAAGGCCACATGGTTTGTTCCTTGGAAACTTCATTTTAAAAGAAACAAAACGTATTAGTAATGGCATCAAGGTAACAGCGAAAAATATTCTTAGTTTTTATTCCAAAATTGCAAACACTCAAAGCATTAGACATCAAAAAGTAAAACTCGAAGAGGTCACCTGTGCTGACTACGCTGTATTTATTTCGGGCTTTTTTAGAAGCTTGACAATATAATAGGATTAATGCCTTTGAAGAATTACGTAGGACATTTACAATTTGTTTTCTTATATGAATTCTTCTTCTTTTTACAGGGCGATCCACTTCACGCACTTCATCCTCTATGATGCGAGAGATGACAAATGTCACCACAATGAGGCCGCAGACGACATTACACCCGGTCAGACGTGAGCAGACAATGGCAGTCGGTCATCACCATAGCAATGCATCTGCTGATGCAACAATCGTACGTACTGTTAAAGCAGCTTTTTATTGATAAGAATAAAGACAGTGTTACGTAAACTGTTAGACTTTTAACTGTATATCGACCATAATCAATGGATATGCAATACATGTACAATCAAACCCTTTACATCTATATAAAATAATGCTGGGAAATTGCAGTAAATAACTGCTCACGGTCAGCAACAATTTAAGGATTTCACTTATTTTGTTGTAGTCTGTTTCTTTTGCATATTTGATGGTTGTTTTTCCCCAATGTTTCATCCGTGATTGTGCGGAAACATTAGTTTATTTAGAAGGACCTTGTTCACAAATTACGTCCATGCATATACAACCTTTGATCTGGAATGCGGAATTCGATGTCGGACCTCGTTCAAAATAGTATGAATGGAATCAACAGAACGAGAGACATTGACAAACAAACTATAACTGTGTCAAACAATGAAGCATCGGCATGTAATTAATTAAATCGACATCACAACAATCATCAAGACTAGTCATCCATGCGGGCCGACTTAGGACGGTCACCCAACACGAAACCAGGCGGTGTGGTTAAACCGGTTTATTAGGCCTCAACCTTCCCACTTCCCACATGAGACTAGAAGTCACTTCCCACATGAGACTAGAAGTCTTAAGTACAGACATACATTTATAAATTAAATAAATACACTTCATGACGCCGTAAATCATCTCAACAACTAACCGCCCACATCAATTGTCCATACAAATCTAAACGAGTAAAACGTTTATGCATATTTACAAAAGGCAATTGGAAACATGAAAATTGGACATAACCTAATAGCATAAAGCTGGACACAGTGGCTAATAAGTGGTAGATTCATAGATTCCACATATAGTTAAGTATATGAAAAATGACAGCGTTACAACAGCAACACCTGCGCCAACTTAAAACGAGGTGCTTAAAAATACTCTAGTGGAACAATTACTAGAGTTTGCAATAAACGGGATTTATGATGATTTTTATGCAATTTGGGGAACCATTACATATTAGGAACATCGTATTTAGTAATATTTATATGGAAAGTATTATTGTCATCAATATGCTTATTTATCACATCTTGACATTTAAATTTGGTGGACACATTTGCTTTTATAGCACTTTCGTTTAATATGATTAACCTTATAAACCCTATGTTCATGGACCAGATGGGGTTGGATATAAAAAAAAAATTATGAGTGTATCCAAAATGTCAAGGAACGCATCTTTCCACTCTTTCAGTGCAAGCCGTAATGCACCTTCCCGTTTGCTCCACTGTTTAATTTATGAATAGTTCGACTCAAGAATGGCATTCCTACAACGTTTGAAGGACTTCAAATCTTATCGGGAAATGGTTTTAACAGTATTTCCTCTCTGATTGCTAACCCTTTAAATCTTGAATCTTACCTAACCGTATGTCATAGAAGCAAAATAAATATATCTAAAACCTACGTCAACTTTCAACAATGCCTATCAACATTTCTCAATTTCTAGTAGTTAACCATCGCGTGTTCTTGTACATGGATACACTTTTAAACGATATATATATTTCCTGCCTAAATCCTTACAAATTTTAAATTGACTGACAAAATCTTAAACTGAAATGATCGTAACATTTACAAAATGAATGTCAATATGCATTGCAGACACAAATGGCTGAGAGAGTAGATCAGGTTGCTGCAGCAGCTGCGAATCCTTGGGACAATCCATTTACAACCAGGCATTCAACACCAATACAAGAAAAGGTCAACCCCATGGATCGTATGACCACAGCAATTGGTCAAATGTTCGCAGAATTTAGTGGCAAAGTCACAAACGACCTTCTTGATGGTTTCGAAAGAAGACGGCACGAGGAGCGAATGGACATCGAGTTGTCAATGGAGAGAAAAATCGCAGATGAAATCGATAAAAAAATGGATGAAAAACTTCAGCTTTTCCGAAATGACTGGGAGGGTCAAAAACACCAGCTTGTTGAACGAAACGAGAAAGCACTTATGGGTCTACAGGACAGCGTTGACCAGCTGAAAGCACAAACAGATGCTTATCAACAGCTGAAGCAGAAGTATGACAATCTGCAGCAAACGCATGGCCAAATGAGGGAGAAGGAGAATGAGCGATGGCAGAAACTATCCATTCTCAACAAGGAGAACAACCACATGAAGAACGAGCTTGAAAATACAAACGCGAGCTACGATGCCTTGAGGGAAAGAGTGGATGAGTTGGAGTCCGAAAACCGAGCTTACAGAGACAACGAGATTCAAGACCAGCATAGAATATCTCAGTTAACGGCAGAGAAGGAAGACTTGCTGGTGGAACTAGAGAGGACAGAACGAGAGAAGATGGATCTCAAGATGAGAGTAGATGCACTGTCGCGTGAAATTGAACGTCTGCTCAATCAGCAACAAGAACGTGCAGACAAGGACGACAAAGCGTACCAAGAGGCACTCAAGAAACAGAACGAGCGTCTAGACGAACTGTACAAGGTCGTGCACGCGCTAACTGAACGAGAGAGACAGTCGAAGACACTCTTTATTGGTGGAAACGCAGTGCAAAAGTCTGCTCGATTGAGTAGACCTAAAAACTGAAGCTAACACAAATGACACAATGAGAATATCTAACAACACACAGCAAAATTATTGTCCAAATTAGAACTGCGTTTGTTCGAATAAATCATTTATCATCAATACAACAAAAGAGATCAGCTAGACTATCTAGAACTCTTAAAATGTGATAATCTTTGAAATAAGTGTTGTTTCTATTGTCAAAGCAAAGCTATCCGGATCAACATAATTTGTCCATTTTTCCTTTCATTTTTATGCTGGTTAGTGTCCTTTTATATTAAGTATTAAATGTCACATGTAAAACACACGTCTGCACGAAACTGTTCCATCCTTAGCATAGTATTGAGAAACAAGTTCAATTAAACATTTTATTGCCAATCAATATACAGGTTGTAATTAAATAGCAATGACGTTTTGTATATAGCAATATTTCACTGATAAACATACTGTTTTGGGGACAATTATTGTATGTATTTTACTAAAGATATGTCGCATCATTGTTCATCATCTTTGTTTATACTCACGTGATGTTGTTGATCTTATAAACTGGTTTGTACTTTTAAAACTATTTTACTGTCGTGTGTATTCTTTATAAACATCACATTCATCAGGGTGATGCCGTTTTGTCAACCAAGGCGATAGTCAAGGCTGACAATTGTTCCAAGGGGTGACAATACATCATATTACCCTCTAAGTAATTTAATTTATTCATGTCTTTTATTCTACTGAATATCATTTACGGAATGTCACGCAGCATTTAAAGTTGTGGGTGATATCTAATATCTCTTGACCGATGAAATGTCTTGAACATTACTGGAGGTATAACAAATATAAATATCACATATTAAGACTTCGGTATTTCTTAATTAAGCTGAGACACTCTTACTTTATTACATCTAATTATATGAAACTGTACTTATGTCTGAACTGCTTTAGAGAATATGTAAATAAAATATCATTGTTGATACATTTCTTATTCAAATATAAATACATGTATATACCCAAAAGCATTAATTATTACATCTTTGGCATGGTAATGTTGGTTTATGGAAATATTCTACATACAGGTATGAAATCAAGGTTTCAACCATCAAAGCTCATTGTAATTCAATTGAAATTCTCATGAAAAATCTGCATATACAATACAACATTCTATCGAATCTTGGTTTCTTCAACGACAAGCATCTCTTAAAAGCCCTTTGAATATTATATACTACCTATATTGAAACACACAAAATTGAAGATAAAATTAACAGGGGGCAATTTATTTTGTATTTGTAAAGATTATGTAGATTATGTAAGAATTGATAGTAGACCAATGAACCTTGAATCAAGATCAACTATAATTTAAAAAAAATTCTTGGTTCTTAAAGGGAAGTGGCAGGAACAAGCTTTTCAAGACAGACCATCTTTCATTTTTAATGAAATTAAAAACTGTAAAATTCCACTCACAAACACAAACATGATTGTGATGGCAAGTTTGGTAAATGTCCATTTTTTATAATTGACAAGATTTGCTTCCTCCGATTGGACAAGAGCTTTTCAACTTATTGTCAAGAACCGTTTACAGATACAGATAACCTTTGCATGCTAGCCTAGTGGTTTTTGGCATGTTCTCCTTATAGGTTTATGTCTGATGTTGCTATCAAATAAGGCCGCCAGGTCTTCTGATTGCCGGGGACTTTTTAACTTCTTGTAAAGAACTGCTGGTTAGATTTTTTTAAAGATAATCTATAGATGTTCCTTGCATGGTCCCTTTTTAGACAGCGCTTGATAGTTGAAAAGTGCATACAATATAGCTGTCCTGTCTTCTTATTGACTGATAGTTTGGTCTTTGGTCTTCTTTGTCACATACCTCAATCCAGTATAGCAAAAAGTGCTTCTGATTGGGTGAGGCTTTTTTAGTTTTTAATAAAACACAAAACTTAATATAGATATTCCTTGCATGATCAACCTTCACATTTGTGTCTGACACTGCCTACAAAAGTTGGTTGAAACTTGGCCAGTAGTTTTGGTGAAGAAGTCAAAAATGTGAATAGTTAACATATTTCCTCTAGAGTTGAACTTTGACCCCAAGCCACGCCTTGAACAAACAGTTTTTCATGTCCAAAGGTTACTACATATGCAAGCATTAAACTTTCTGCATTCCAGTTTGTAAGATTTTTTTTTTTTAATTTTGTCATATTTTCTCCTTTTGGCCCCCTAGTTGTGACCCCTTGGGGCCAAGCTAGATCATTTACACAAATTGGAATCCAAGGATGCTGCCAAGATTAATTGAAATTTGTCAGGTAGTTTTGGACAAGTTGAAATTTGAAAATTTATGCCGACAACAGACAATAGACATGTTATGACAGCTAGAGCTCACATAATCTTTGGGCTCATTAAAGCTAATAAAAGTGCATCAATTCCCCCTATGGAGACTCTGTAAAAGTGCATTTGTTTTAGCATCACTGATATAAATTAATTGCTGCATTGCACATGAAAGCAATCTTAGTACCATAACATGACCTTATTTCATTGCTTATTGTTGCAACATTTTCTTGCCCTGGGGTATGAGAATACCAAATCTTGATGAATTGGCAATCAATAAATCAAAAGATATTGTGTTGAAACAAACTTATCAACAAAAGGATCAACAGATAGACAATAACACAGCTATATACATCAATTTTAGTTTAATAGATTAAAAAAATGGGATACCAGTAAACAACTAAATAAGGATTCCTATTGTTTGGTGTTTAACTGTAATCAGTGTTTCATCAAATATATATTGTGACAGAGACTTCAGCAATCTGATAACTTTCTGTAGAGAGGTCAGAGATTGCAAATTAAAACCATCAGAAACCTCATGACCACAAGATACCTCTAATCATACATAACAGAACTATGGTGTACCCCATTGGTATTTCTATTTTGAACAACCATGTACTTAACATTCCATACTCATTCTCCTAGACAAGCATTACTACAACATGTTCACATATTTTCATCAACATGAAAGTATTAGAAACTCACACAGACACACAATAATGCAGTATTACAATTGATACAGTTTTTATTGCACGTCTACAGAATGTAGAAATCATCTTAATAATCAGTAAATAACACAATAACAATTATGCAAATAGCACTGTCACACTAACCTCTTCCCCCAAACATCCATATAGTTTGATCCAGACTGGCAAATCCATTGTATATAATGGGGTTGAAAGCATTGAATAAATCTGATAAATGTGATGCAGTTACACTGATATACATGAAGCTATATGTCTCATCTAAAATGTTTAATATTTGGTAAAAAAAGATCAAATGACTGTTGAACTCGTGCATTTTACCAATTATCCAATATTACTACTTTTATGTGATTTTAATGATTTAAATAACTAACATTAAACTGTGCATGCCTCTATTTACATAGTTAACATTTCTCCATAAATGATCAAGTTTATAACACTCCTTGATTCAATCTGCTGTGTGTCAAGTCAAAACCTATAATAAAAGTCTTGTAAAACAATTCACCTTCTAAAATCTTAGTACACATTATCAACATTAGTGTCATAAACTCTCTGATAAGTTTACCTTTGCTTTCGATCCATCAAATTATTCTTCATGACTGATGTAAACAAGCAGAAATTTGAAGGTGAAATATATGAACGTTTGCACGCTGAAATCAGACCCCTTTTACAGTGTTAAAATTGATATCCTTAATCATATTGATGGTCAGATCCTCTGATTACCTAAAGATAGATTATCTGTCAGATGATAGATTGTCTGACTACTTTATCTCTGCTGTCTGTCAGATTGTCTGACTACTTTATCTCTGCTGTCTGTCAGAATGTCTGACTACTTTATCTCTGCTGTCTGTCAGATTGTCTGATTACTTTATCTCTGCTGTCTGTCAGAATGTCTGACTACTTTATCTCTGCTGTCTGTCAGATTGTCTGACTACTTTATTTCTGCTGTCTGTCAGATTTTCTGACTACTTTATCTCTGCTGTCTGTCAGATTGTCTGACTACTTTATCTCTTCTGTCTGTCAGATTGTCTGACTACTTTATCTCTGCTGTCTGTCAGATTGTCTGACTACTTTATCTCTGCTATCTGTCAGATTGTCTGACTACTTTATCTCTGTTGTCTGTCAGAATGTCTGACTACTTTATCTCTGCTGTCTGTCAGATTGTCTGACTACAGGAGTCGTCATCACTATTGTCCCTCAAGTCACTCCCTGTTTCACTCTGATTATCCATTTCCTGCAAAAAGAAACTACAACTGTTAGGAACTGAAGCACCAAACAATATGTTCCTCAAACTACAACATGAAAATCAATTAGCCAATTTGGGTATCTAACGGGGGCAACATCTTATATATATACATGATTTAAGGAAACTAAATGAAGATGTTTAACACAGAGACCTAGCCATCCCTCAGCATTCCAAAAGAAAAATGATTAAAATACACAGTGATATCTTCCTACAATACTTCAAGACAGAACTCACTTCCTAAGTTCTTAAACATCTTTTTGCATAGCTGCATATTAAAGTATATACTGTTTATGTTAACTATAAATGAATAAATATTAGTAATCTAGAAATTGAAGGTGATAAATATTTGACTATCAATATTCCTTTGTAAGGTAATTCTGCCATGTTATCATTGTCACACAGTAAGTATAACTGATAATACATACCACATCACTTTCCTCATCCTCGTCAGGTACATTGTCATCATCTTCATCATCACTATCATTTCCCGCTGTACTTTGTGACACAATAGAAGCCTGTGATAAAATTTCCTCTCCCTGATTAAAACAAAAGTGTTTTGATTTTCAATATTAAAGAATTCTGTGATGCTTTCATCTAATGTGAAGCTAAATACTTTACAAGACTGTGGTTATGTGTAATATTCTGCATGCTTAGACAATACTTTACTGGTGCGGTAGCCAAGTGGTTAGTGTGTTCGCCTCGTGTCAGTACACTTGTGAAGAGAATCCGCGATAGGGGTTCGAATCCTGGTGGCGCCATATCCCAAGACGTTAAAATTAGGCACTCTTCTCTCTCCCTGCTTAACACGCAGCATTGATGGGTAGGAGAAGGACTGGTTGGCTCAGTGTCAGTATAATGTGACCGAGAGAAGTATCATGTCTGTGGCGTGATATTTCAGTGAGACAGCACTATAAAGTCGCCATAAGTGCACACTGTCGCAAGCAGACACTGTCTCGATATGACCTATACATGAGTTAAAGGAACGCTTAACCCAAATAAAACAAACAAACAATTGGACAATACTTTGCTTCTCCCTAAAAGTATAATGAGGAAAGATATAACATAGAGGTGTACCAATACATTGAATAGCTTGTCAATATTTACCTCATCATTTTCTCTACTTGACAAATACTTTTCAGCAAATTCATAATTTCTTATTCAATTTCATCAACTCCATGCATCAGAACTATTCAGAATTATCTATGCCTTTCAGAATGGATATATTCCACAGAATAAAAATAGTTGGTCGCAAGGCAAACCATACAGCTCCCCTGTGGATAATATGTTAGAGCTATTTCTCAAATAGTGGCAAATATTGGAAATGTTTTTCTAAAACTTTCGGAATGTCTTCAAAATGATATCTTTTAATTATGTTTTTGGACAGTATAAACACTAATCCTGTCTGAGAAATGGATCTAAAAACAAATCCAAACCCTATTTCTCAAAATTTATTAAAAATTAAAAAATGTTTTTCTAAATCTTTGGGTATGACTTCAGAATGATTTCTTCCTTTTATATTTCAAATTTGGAAAGTCTAAAACTAAAAAGATTTCTGAGAAACAGATCTAAACGCAAAACTTAATGCTATTTCTCAAAATCCCAATAAAATTTTGCATTTTGTCCAACAAATTGTCAAAGTTACAGACAAGTGAGAAAAAACCGTCTGATATGTTAAAGAGTCTAACCCAATTAGGATATATACACAATTTGAAATAAATTGGACCATTGGTAAAAATAAAACAGCTATTTCTCAAAATTCACTTAAATTTTAAAAATGTTGCCCAAAAAGTGACTAAAATTTAAAATAAAAATATCTAAAAATGTCTTCATAATGATTACTTACAGTTACATATGAAATTTGAAAGGTCTAGCACTTATAGTTGCTGAGAAACGGATCTAAACGCAAAACTTAACTTGAAATCTCAAAATCAACTAAAATTTTACATTTTCTCCTTCAAATTGACAAAGTAACAGACGACTGAGAAAAAACCCTGACTGATATGTTAAAGAACCTATCGCAATTACACCCTACACAAAATTTGAAATTTGAATTGGTAGAGATGTAAGAGCTTTTTCTAAAAATTCGCTAAAATTTAACATTTTTTGCCCCAAAAGTGAATGAAATTGAAAATATTTTTCTATAACTTTGATTATGTCCTCATATAATGATTACTTTCAACTATATTTAAAATTTATACTTTTTGAGAAACGGATCTAAACACAAACCTTAAGGTAAGATTTAACGCCGCCGCCGACGACAACGACAACCCAGTAGTAACATTAGCTCTTCTGTTCTTCGAACAGGCGAGCTAAAAGTATGAATTTAGCCAACAGTTACACAATATCAAAATTCTTTTTTCAACCATAAAACTTTAATTTTATCAAATTTTGAAGTTGATATAGGAACATTGATGCTAGTTTCTCCTATTGCAATATGCTCTCCCCAAACATGGAAAGGGTAAGGACAGGAGGTTCTAGGTACATTTAAGGGACCCACCACCCATATATTTTTAATTTCCCCTTGCATAACAGCAGTTGGGACAGGCTTGATTTACCCCACCACTCATTAATTATTCAAATATAGGGCCCCCATATGTTTATTCCTGGAACAGCCCTCATGATAACTCTGTATCTTCAAAACATCAAATCACACCTTCAAATCTCTGTTCTTGAGGTTTCCTAACCAGAATGCCTCAATGCACTTGTTAACTGTCAACATGGCCTTGACTCGGTACACGAAAGCTTCCAAACACTTCTTCAAGAGTGGAACTTGATTGGTAAGACACAAATCCTTGATGGTCTGTTAAAAAAGGAATTAAACACATACTAAAAGTAGGTATATGTGTAAAGAAACGTGCATCTTCGAGAGTGGTTCAACTGCACAACTTAAAGTTTAGGTAAATCAAGTGGTTTAAAATGCATAGTTAAACCTCATTTTTGATTAGACTAGATAACACTTAAAAGACTAAATCAAATCAAGACACAATATCAACAGTGGCAGTATACAAGCATCCAAATGTGCAATGTGACAGCCTGTTTGGGAATGTGACAGAGTCTTAAGATATGTACTTTAGAAAATATTTTTGGTCTTATAATAATTGCAATACAAATACCATGTAACAAAGTTCTTCCTTTAAAACATGTACAAATGTATGCTGTCTTACAAAATTGATATACTGTAAATTGTGAGTAGAAATGGGGATGAAGTATTGATTTTAGTATTTCATGTCTGTTATGACAAAACTCTTTGCTCTAAAGCAAAAATCATCATGATTTAAAAAGGATTTTTTATTATCTTAAGGATTTAACATTAATTGTCATTTACATATTGACTAAAAATGCTATTATAGGTATAGTTTGATACAAATTAGAATTAAAGCATCATCATAAATAATCAGAAAACTTGACACAACATCAGCTTAAAATCTGTGTCCCGAAAGTGAACCTATGTCCACTAATGACATGTAAGGGATGTGTTTTATATCGAAATAGATTCTTACAAATTAGTTTGAAGAAGTAACAAGCACTTCATTATCTAGTATACCTTTGAGTGACTGCCCATATGATGCAGTGCCCGTGTACTCAGCTGTAGATTCTTCAGAAGTCCCTGTACGTCCTCTCTGTTAGATCTAAACATGTGATCAAGCAGAGGCATTCCCTGTCTCAGGAAATTCTCCACAAACTGACGACCATACTGATGGAAGAGAAATGTTTAAAAATGCATAAATTATTAATAGGACAAAAACTGTCAACCACACTGATGGAAGAAAGCATGCTTAAGTCTACCTTAAGACAACAACATTGGTTTTATGTGAAATTTAAGTGGATGCAAGTTATGTATATTATGAAACAAAATAAGGAGACTTCACCAAACAATGAAACATCGTTTAATTTGCTTTTGGAGAATATTTTGACTTCATATGCACATATATGGACGGTTGAAAGATCAAATCAATTATATTTCCTGATCAAAAAGAGATTTTCAAGATTGTCAACGTGAAGCCATGTTAAAAATCTGACTAAGTATAATTTATTAACATTAAAACACACTGGAAATCCTGAGGAATGTATGCCAAGGCAATGATAGGATAGAATGGACTTTTTTTTCGAGAAGTGATGATGATGAAAAAAGACATAACAGTTTTAAACAGGTAACTTACATCACAATAATGAAGTTCATTTATCTACATCATACAAATACAAAAATAAAAGAACTTACTTTTATTGCAGATCCCAAGTTGAATCTACTGTCAAAGGCCTGAAAATAACAATGGAGAAATTTATACAATAATGTCATTCACAGTAAGTATTGTGATGCTGCAAAAAGAATGTTGCAATGATTTAAATTAAGAAGCAGTCAAACTCTCAAGATCATTATTTGTATGGCAGGAATGTGTTAAGTTTAAATTTGTTTTAATTTCATCAAACCGGCACACTTTTGATTTTCCTTTGCATCTTTGGGACGCTGGTAAAACTTGTAACTTAATTATATTTTCACTTTGCTATTAATGCCATGTACAAAATATTGTATTATCTTAATACAGCAAAGTGATGCTGTAGATAACATAGGTAACAACTAGGCATCTTGTAGGTTAGATATCCTGTATCATCATTTTGACACATTATTTATTGCTATCACTGTTAATTGTCAAGTCATCATTATGGTTCTTCATGGAACCATTTGCTGGCGCTGCCTTGTAAAATGACTAGTTTCTATGGTAAGTGAAGCAAGTGATGGCACAGACAATAACAGATTTTGTCTTAATCTGTTCATAAATGATTTAAAAGTTGTGGACACAAACTTTTTCTGCAGAGTCAGGCTTTCACAATTTTAATTTCTAAGGGACATAACTCTGTAAATATTAGTTTCATTATCAAATGTCTCACAGGAATTGTGTACCTGTATACTGTGAATTTGGTTGAAATCTAACTTATATTCATCTTATCTTCTGTGCACACAATAAAGGAGAACAGTCAGATGAAGGACGGACCAACTCCAGACAGTTGGAGCATTTTGCTTTATATCTCTCTCATCTAATATAAAGATTCAATATAGATTTGGTGAATTTTTGTCACAGCCTTTACCTCCAAAGAATCCTATATGTAAGGGTCATAACTCTGTCAGTAACTGACAAATCTAGCAAAATTTCAAACTCATTTGAAATCTTGTGTATATGAAGCAATTTTTTTATTAATTAAGTTAAATCCCAACCCTATTTATTTTTAGTAATTGCTCTGTACAATAGAAAGTTTTACAGACAGAGAGAAAGATAATCAACCACGACATCCTCCCATGCATGTATGACTTAAGAGTGTTGGTTACCTTGATTAGATTGACCATGATGTGTAGAATTCTTACTGCCTGGTTCCACTTCAGTAATTTGTCTAATTTAACCTGTAATAAAATTCAAAACATTTGTTAACTGTGTTGATATGAACATTATTTATTACATGTACCAACAAAATTAATTTGTTTGTTTGTTTGTATAAGGGCATATTGTCCGATAAAATTCATTCAAACTTCCCTGTAGCAAGAATGGGAGCCTGTGTTATTGTGAGGTCAAGGAGGTTTCCACTTTAATACACAGATGATTGATTACCCAAACCGAATATTTAACCTTGACATGATACCTGACTCGGTCAAATTGTCCTGATACCAAGCCAAATAGTCCTCCACCTACTCAGGAATGCTGAGCATTTAACAGGGAGCAAGAAGATTACCTTATTTTAACAGCCAGGGGTAAAAACCCTGACCTACCCCACCACACTAGATTGAGAAATATTGTCATATAATTGTACTCGTGCTCAGTTATAAGTAAAGTGGTAGTAATATTAAGAATCATATATTATTATTTACAAATCAATCCAATTTCTGTTTATAAAATCACTTTGAAAAAATGACCTAAATATCTAATTTCAAAAAATGCTTTTGCACATCAATCTCCAAAAAGAAGTAAAAACATGTCTCATTCATAAGAAATATGCCAGTATGTTAATTTGGCAAAAACATAACAGAAGTTTCCTTTCTGAAAGGTTAAAATGTGCTTGAAGATTGTATCAATGACAAAATAGTTTAGTAACTAAACTAACCTCCCTAGCATCTGTCTGTTTCCCTGGAGTTATTGTTTTGACACAATCAAGGAGTTCAACAAACATAACTCTATAATACACAGAGAAAGCTGGTCGTGTTAATGTAGGATATGTATTGGAACAGCCATTTTTATCTGTCTCTAGCAACTCTGCAATACCTTTGGTTGCTATGGATTCTATACTTGTGAGGGCATCTTCAGATTTACATAAGAAAGTTCTGAAATAACAATCAAATACACATGATATATCTTACTTTAAAACTGTTGTGGAATGTGTTCACATTGCTTTCAAGTACCTGCATTCAATATCTTTCTTAATGTAAATATTTTCTGTATGTAAAAAACTTTCAAATAATTTTCAAAACAGGCACAAAGTTTTTTTAGCGGGGTTTTCTCGTCCCTTTAATACATTTTACATCTTATCCAGAAGGCTTCTGCTTGTAACAGAAGGAATTCAGGTCAGCATTAAGCATGTAGTACTGTTGAAACATCAATGTGATGACATTGAGGAGGCTCATTCCTTCACATTATTCTGATGCTTAAGCAACATCAATATTCATTCATAGCTGTACAAAGACTTACTTGACAACAAACTGAAGATTCTCATTGTATTTGGAGCCTTTGTCTCTCTGCCCGTCTGCTCCCAGCCATTCTCTTTTGAGAAACTCTTCAGATATATTGACTAAAAAAATATTCAAAAAAAAATTAGCAGAATTAGTATTATTTTTATAAAATGATATTTTTCTTGAAATTCTTTTGGTTTAAAGCAGTTGATATAGCAATGTCTTTCAATTATATTTTACTTGTTCTTATGATAAAACAATTATAGCCTTTGGATATTGGTAGATACATATAGGTTCCGCAACGAGTTAGGATGGGATATCGGGTTTTAATCTCACTCTCGTTAGTTAATTTTCAAATTTTAAAAGAACCTCGGCAAGCCTTGGTTCTTTGTAAAATCTGAAAATTAGCTAACGAGAGTGAGATTAAAACCCGATATCCCATCCTAACGAGTTATGGTGCCGTTTTCTCCTACGATTTTCTGTCA